>JAODAL010014430.1:0-87492 GCA_025379985.1 Phyllomedusa bahiana | reverse complement strand
AATATTTTATACTATTGAGATTAGGTGTTTAGGTGTGAATAATCCATTTTCATCAACAATACACTTGTTAACAGTTATCATTGGTGTTCCCAAAAGAGGACATACCTATGTGCATTTGGTATGGAGGAACATAAGGGAATGAGCGCAGTAAATAATGACATTTTCTATAGACTATTAGGGTGTGTTCCCACGGCAAAGACCAAATACCGGTCGGTATTTTGTCTTTTTTTGGCACGCAGGTGGATGGCTTTTGCCAGTGGTTTGCAGATTCAAGCTGTCCTCCTTCGCACCCACCTGTTCATGAAAACTGGGCAGAAGAATGAACATGTTCTAAGTTTTTCGGAACACGGGCGGTGTCATACACTGTCCGTCGGAAAATCCGTTCACTGGGGACTGCTGAACGGATTTTCTATTGAAGTCTAAGGGGGAGTGTGGCGTGTCGGTTTTCAGACGGTTTGTAAAACCACAAATTGTCTGAAGAACCGACCAAAATACAATACCGTGGGAACAAGCCCTTAGATATAAAACATTGAGTTTATGAGTTAAATCGCTCATAGAAATTAGCCCTTTGGACTTCTCAGGGTGGACTTGCATGAAAAATGTACCCTGACAGATACTGCGACACAGCTGCCATGGCCCCATAGAAATCAGTAGTGTAAACATTGTCCTATTTGGATATTACGGTATCTGTCAGGGTAACTTTTCACGGCATCCCGATGAATGTCACTGTCAGACATGAAGAAGGTGTTTCATTATGAACCTCTGGATGCTAACGCTAGATCCACACAGCATCAGTCAGTTTTAGCTTTTTTTCCGTTTGGCCGTACAATTGCATTTTACAGGAAACCAATGGAAAGACGCCCGGTGCCAGCAGTTTTTACTACATGTTCCTAAAACTGCCGGCACCAGAAAACGATCGGGGAAAAAAACGACCTGTGTAGACTACAGGTCGTCTTTTCACCTAAAGTCAATGGGCTGGTTGAACGTATTTTCAGTGGTTTTAGAATCCCAAAACCGCCGAAAATAAATTTGTTTTTCTATACTGTGTGGACATAGCCTAAGGGTATGTTCACAAGACTGATATGGATGCTGTTTCTAATGAGGTTTCAGCCAAATCTGACTGCAATTTGACTCACGGTCTCCAATGGAAAACCAATGTTTCATAATGGAGTTTTTCCCCTGCGTTGAAAAAATATCTCTACCACAAAAAAAATAGGTGACGTCAATTCTTGAGGAAGATTTAGGGCAACATGTCCCATTAGGGCTACACCATTTTTTGGGGTTTATTTTGCACCAAAAAACTGTTGACGCCGTATTCCCTATATAAATTAACTGTCGTACATCAAAACTAGGCGCATTGTACACCAGACATGAAACTTTTGAATGCGCCTAAAGTAGATGCATCAAATATGCTAGCAATGATATGCTATGCGCCTTTTTTTTTGGTATACTCCTAAATTAGGTGCAGTAAATATGCTATACAAGGCATACCACATGCCAGATTTTTGACAGGTATATTTATTCAGGCGCAGTATACACTCATTTAATGTGCCTTAAAACTGGTGTGGAAGCGCCTCTTTTCTGACATGTTGCCCTTAGTGAAGAATTTCAGCAATAATTCTTGACATAGCAATGTGGATAAAACATGCCTCCAAATTCAGTATCAAATTCATGTCAACAATTCAAAATCCGTGTTTAAAATCTATGCTAATTTAGCATAGATTTTTCATATGGATTTGCCCTGGATCAACAGAAATTTTCAATTTTGATAATCAGCCAAGTGAACATACTCTACGGCTCGGTTCACACAGTGTTTTTAGACATATATTTTGTGGTAGTATTTGTAAACCAAAATCTGGAATTGCGCCTAAAAGCTGAAAAGTATAATAAAAGGCTTGTGCCTCCTGTTGGTTTTGGACCCAATCCTGGTCTTGACTTGAAAATACAAAAGACTCTGGGCGGCATGTATGAATGGGCCGTCTTTTCAGCCCGATATCGGGCGCAGCCCCATTCGCTATATTTTTAAATGTCCCGCACGCTATTATCGGGCGCATTACATAGTGCAGGCGGCACTTTGTAATGCGCCCGATCTCGGGGGCGTGTAGGAGGCGGGGCGCACTAGAACCGTAGCGAAGCTATATATTTATAGCTTCGCTACAGCATTTCTTGACGCATTGCTGTGAAACAGGTATACCACTTTCTCATAATAGATTTTTATTAAAACATTTTCCAAAATTTTTTTAACATAACAAAACAAAGAAAAACATTTGCATTTGGGTGCAAAGGAAGTACAGTCTGAAGCTCAAATATGGAGGATATACATCAAAAAAGAGAACAAGACATAAACCTTCCTAAGCAAAAAAAATACTTATGACCTGACTATTATGATCCTAAACTAACAGGAAATGTAGGCAATGTGATCATCGAGACCCGGGAAACCAAATCTCGATGAGTCAATAAAGCCCTGAGTCAGGATAGAAGTCTAACAAAAGACAAGCAAGAAGACAGAGTAGCAAGGAAAGGGAAGGGGGAGGAGTATGCACGCGGCCGGGCGCATGAGCAGCACAAGAGAAAGGGATTCCAAGAACCCCCCCCAAAAAAAAGGCTTCAAACACCAAGGGTCGAAGCAGGTGTGTGGTACCTAACATCCCCCTAAGCTCTGAAACTCCGGCTGGCTTGGTAAGTAAGCCAGGGGCCCATTCCGGAAACTTGTTTTGCATCCCGGGGGTCGGAAATCCGTTCAACATACGATGGGGTAGATCAACTTCGCTCACCCATTCTTTATGGAAGGAAAAACGGTCTGCCCCCAATGGGCGGACACAGTCTTTGAGTTGAGAGGTGTTTGTCAAAAGACCTCTTATAGGGGGACTGGAATGACAAGAAATAAACAAAGAGGGGCCTCGGAGAGTCGGGGATAAGTTCCCAAAACAGTCCCCGTCCCCCGGAAACCGTCTCCCAAAAACCCCGCGGGTTTTGGAAAACCCCAAAACCAAATATATATAGTACCGACCCCTAAAGGCCCCTCCAGCAAAAATTCGGGAACGCCCCGGTACCATTTGGAAGTAAGGGCACCCTAACCATCTTGAAAGCACCTTAATACTCGTCTTTTGGGGC
The DNA here is from genome assembly GCA_025379985.1 of Phyllomedusa bahiana. NCBI lineage: Eukaryota > Metazoa > Chordata > Amphibia > Anura > Hylidae > Phyllomedusa > Phyllomedusa bahiana. The sequence goes on along the minus strand of JAODAL010014430.1, from coordinate 84,378 downwards.
CCTTACAAGCTATTACCGCCTTTTCATAAAAAAGAAACATTTTCCACTGCCATCAAAAAAAGTTTTCTGAATTTCCCTTTTCCCATGTTGCACAGTAATGGGGGGTTGTTCGAGAACCGGCAAAAAGCCCTGGTATAGCAGGGAGATAGAGTCCCCCGGCAGCGCAAGAGCAAGGGCAAAGCTTCTAAAAGGGGAGTAAGGGGTCGCATATATCTTTTTTGAGATGGGGAATTAAAAAATGCCGTTTGCGGTATTAAAAATGATTTACGAGATGATGAGTGGCCGACAATATACCCTCCAAGGGGTTAAAAGGCCCTGTCTGTGGTATGCATACCCAAAAGGGGGAGAGACCTAGAGCTCCCAAGGAAAACCCACTGGACAACCTGGGGGGAGGAGGGGGTTGTCTGGAAGGGGCAATAAGGGGCCATTCGGTCCAACAAGACTTAAAAGGTTTAGATTTTTGAAAAAAATAGTGGGCGTGTGATAGCACTAAAGGGAAAGTTAAAAAGGATCGGAGTGAGGGAGAGTGAAGGACCAAGGGGGGGAAAACCATAGACCTCGACAAATGGACTGGCGAAATGAGAACCCACAACTTGGCTCGGGGCTATGTATCAGATCAAAAAACCTGCATTGGCGGCTGCCAAATAAAAAGTTTACATTTTGGGCAAACCTATTCCCCTTCTTTTAGGCCGGGACAGCATCCCCTTTATTCTCGGACGACAGAAGCCATATGAATTCCCGAGAGGGACTGCCTGGCCGAGCCCCCAAAAGGAAGGGGCAGTACGATAGGAACGGGGGCCTTGGGAAAAGGGCAATAGTTTCGGAAAATTTCTCTTAATGACATTCTTCTCCCAAAACCCAAAATCTTTCCCCATTCCAGGCCCCCCACAATCGGACAATCTGGGGGGAATAAGGGGCGAGAAATTGGAAGCAAAGAAACGTGATAAATCCGCCCGGGGTTTTTGGGTTTCCCAATAAACTTTCCCCCCCCGGGGCCAGGAAAAGGGGAAAATTCAAATTTGTTCGCGACTAAGTTAGGAGGAAGGGGAAAAATTCAGGGGGTTCCCAAATTTAGAAAGTTTATTTTAATTGGACCCTGAGCTAAAAAGGCCAGTTCCGCCATCAGGGAGGGAAGAGATATAAAAAAGGGTCCGTCAGGGAATCAGCAAGTCATCACAAAAAACCCAGCACTTTACTCCGTTTTTTTCCAACCGTACCCCCAATGTCCGGACGGCCCCAATATGGCCCTCAAATGTTTTCCATGATCAAAAACTATAACATGGGGATGGAACCCCCTTTCAGTACCATTGCAATTCAAAGGTTCGACAAGGGCCTTAAACTTCCCCCTAGCCGAAGGATTTTGATAAAGCGCTAGAATCCCGGAAGTAAAAAGAGGGGCCTAAGCCCCAGTGTCGAAAAGTATCGACAGAGAGTCCCAAGAGACCTGTAAACCTTTTTTCAGCATCCAATGACAGGGTCTCAAAGGGCTCCCCCCTGACTGAGCAAAGTTGATGATATCCAGGGGCTTTTAAAGTGTTATCCCTGCCCCCACCCGGGGCTAACTTTGATCCGATGAATCAAAACCAGGCAGGTGGGGGGGTTAAACGATTAGCTAGGAGTTGGAAAGATTTTTTAGGGCTACATTGAAAGAGAAATAGGCCTATGCTCCCGCAGGCTTGCGGGGCTTTCCCCACCCTTTGGGTAATACTGAATATGTGGAGGGAGGATCCTGCAGGAAAGGAAGAGGAGGAGGGGGACATTGTTAAACCCTCTAAAGAATAGGGGATAAGGGGGGGAGTAAAAATTTTTTAAAAATTTCGGTAAAAAACCCTCTAGCCGGGGCCTCCCCCAGGGGTTCTTTTACGACGGCGTCCAATTCCTCCCCCAAACGGTTGCTTAAAAGTTGTATCCCCAGCCGAAAAAGTGGGGAATGGGGAGGGGGCTTCACGTTCAAAGGGAGAGGAAGAAAAACGGCCCGCGGGCGTTGTATAAATTTGGGGTATTTGGAATGGAATTCCTTGGGAATCAATCAGTGGGGATGGGGAAATTCCCTGGCTAGTTTTAAAACTTTGGGGTAAAGAATTGTTTGGATTTTTTCCCTTGTGGCCCGCACTAAGAGGTGGGAAATCTTGTTCCAAACTCATAAACCTGCTCCGGGGACCCGAGGAGTTTCCCCAGGGGGCCCAAGAGTTACGAACCCCAAGTCTGGCCATGAGTAGGTCCTGCAACACACTCCCAGATAAGGCTTGTTTATGCAAGAGTTCCAATGAGGCAACCCTTTGCAAAGCCTTTGCGATGGCGGCTGAGCGCGCTTTCTTGAGGCGACTACCATGTTTAATGAGCACACCTCGCAAAACATATTTCAGGGCTTCCCACTTAAATATTGGGGATGTGTGATCTCTCGCATGGTCAGAAATGAAGTGCTCAGTAGCCTCCTGAAGCTCAGCGAGGCAAACAGAATCCAACAATAGAGATTCATTAAGCCTCCAAGATCTAGGTTGAGCGGAGAAAAATGGGAGCCGGAGGGTGGCATAGACTGGTGCATGGTCTGACCAGAGCACGGTCCCTATGGTAGAGGAGAACAACCAGGGGAGGGCACCATGTTGAAGAAGAATATAGTCGATACGACTATACGTATTATAGGGAGAGGAAAAGAAACTATAATCCCTATCTGAGGGATGTTGAAGCCGCCAACCATCCAGGAGCTGGAATTGAAACAGGGCTTTCTTAACTCTTTTGATAGCCGAGTACGAGACAGAGGCGCGCCCGCTGGAGGTATCCATAGTCGGGTCATGAGTGAGGTTAAAGTCCCCGCAAAAGAGGACCGTACCCTGAGCATGGGAATGAGGTTTATCTAGTACTTCTAACAAAAAAGCTGTTTGCCCTTTATTAGGAGCATATACATTGACAACTGTAAAAACATGGCCAGCGATGTTTAAGATCAAGATCAGGTATCTGGCTTCAACATCACGGATGCAATCAATTACCGAGTGAGAGAGGGACTTATGGACAGCAATAGCGACCCCCCGTGACTTAGAGTAGGGGCAGTTGGCAAACTGCCAATGAGGGAAGTACCTATCTTTAATTATAGGGACATGATCCACTTTAAAATGCATCTCCTGAAAACACACAATCTGAACCTTTTGACGATGGAAATGGTAGAGGATTTGCGCACGCTTCTGAGGTATGTTCAAACCCTTGGTGTTGAAGGACGCTATCTTAAGGTCCCCCATTTACACAGCAAGGGGGGAAGGCGATGCCTTGTGCCCACCTCTTGCGCCCGGCCACGACAGGGAGGAGAAAACAGATGAGGAAGGGAGAAAAAAAGAAAAAAGACAACCAAGAACAGCAGGGGAAAAGAAAGAAATGTTGTGCCTCTGCAAAAACCACTATAAGAACTCCTGAATATATAGGAAAAACAGAGAGCCGGACAACGGCCATAAGGGATTCCTAACCCTACTTGGGGGATAAGGAAAACAGGCATAATGGGAAGTAACACACGGATAATGTTGACCGGTATTTATGCATGAGCATCCTAAATATTAACGAATAAAACAAAAAAATCGTCAAACTAAACATAATAAACAACAGCTGTGTTCCATGTGGAAAACAGTAACATATATGCAAAGACCCTCAGACATGAGAACTAAGGGGGATTAACAGGTGCAACCCCAAAACCCAAATATGTTTTCACGAGAGTGCCCCCTTAAAACGGGGTTTTCGTGGGGGGAGTCCCGGATCACCCCCCGCGTCATTCTGACCCGGGGCCCGGAGGGACCGCCCCCCCCTCCCGGGGGAAAAGCAATAAAAGGGCCCACTCAGGCGGGAAATATTTGGAATTGTAAGTCCGTAGGAACGTTAACATTTCGGGAAAAAGCAGGTATGAATGGGGTCTCCTGTCGTACAATGGGAGCAAAGGGGGAAGCCCCCCTATAGGGTAATTTATTTCTCGCAACACAGAGAAATTGGTTTGAGCAGAGCCCTTTGGCCAAGGATGGGTAAAAGGTCCGGGAAAATTTGTATGGGATGACAGGTAGGTCAAAGCCGTCCCCTACGGGCTTTTTGCCTGTTTTCCCTCTTTAAGAGCAAGAAATGAATGTGGCAAATACGCCGTGGGAAAGTAATCCTTGCTATGGGGCAATGCCTATGAACTCTGCCCAGCGAAATGAACAGGGGGGGCCTCGGCCCAGGATATCATTGAAGATGTTGGGACGGGGGGAATATAAATCAAAGAGGGAATGGACTCCGGAAACCCTGATCCTAGTTTTTCTCCTCCCTGTTTCGACATTGTCCCGATGTTTCTGGGGGGCAAAAAATTGTGAGGATGTTGTTGTACCGTTCCCTGCAGTTCCCGCATGGAGGCCCAAGAGGATTCTTGTTATTGTTGCAAAAAGCCACTCTCGTAAAACATGGTGACAGGTCGGGGGGGAACGAAATTGGGCGAAACCTTCCTACAACCGCCCAAAAACTTTTTCGCCATAAGGGGAATATCCTGTTTGGTGGGGAAAGGGCCGGTAACGCTGGATCGCAAAATTTTGATAGGGTTACTGGTGACCCGCTGAGGAGGCAAAAGATGGCGTTGCGGGACTAGCGGCCCCGGGGCCCCCCGGAGGCGGTATATAGTGAACAAACTGGCTGTAAGGAACGACGAAGAGCAGTCCAAACTGTGATGTGAGACCCCCCAGGCGTTGAAGGGGATAGCCATGTAAGAAGCTCCCGCGGAAGCACGGATCAGAAGCACTGCTCACCGAAAGGGGCATGTGGCCCCCCTGAGAGAACCCCGGAGGGCCCTTTTGTGAGAGGTCCCCCCAAGAGGATCCAGTGGACCATGCCGGGGAGGGCTCCAGCAGTGCCTGGCAAGAGGAGCCCTGAGGGCCCTGATGGGGCTGCAAGGCCAAGACAGGCCAGTCCATGACTGCTTGTGAGGGTGAAGCAACACTCCCCGGGTCGTTTCCCGCCCCTGCACTCTGTGGCCCTATCCCATCAGGAGAGGCTACAGGGAGGGCCTGCGGCTGAGAGGGATCAGTAGGACCTGTAGCCCCTAGGCCCGGCAGACCCTGGGGGGCGGTGTTGAGGCACTGGAGCACAGGGTCCTGGGGAGAAGCAGTGCCCTGGGAATCTGCAGGGCCATAACTGGGAGGGCCAGCAGCAGGGCTACGCAGGGAGGGTGCTCCTGGAGCAAGAGGTACCTGTAGTCCCAACCATGTAGAGGGGCGCTCCTACATTGTGTCCACAGGTACAGCAGAGGAGGAAGTCGGCCTCAGGTTGGAAGCCCCACCGCCCGGCAAGGCTGACGGCACTCCGCCCGGAGCCTGTGAGGATGGTGCTGCGGCTGCAGAGATGTCCCCCAGGGACGCCGCTGTGGCTCCAGCAGCAGCAGCAGGGAGAGGCCGTGCGTCAGATCCGGTGGATGTGCGGGCTGTGTCTCGTCCCGCGGCTCCAGTGGCGACTGCCCGAGCTGTATCACACCCAGCGGCGGCAGCGGCAGCTGCACAGGCTGTCTCACGTCCCGCGGCGTCAGCGGTGGATGCTCGGGCTGTGTCTCGTCCAGCGGTGGACGCTCGGGCTGTGTCTCGTCCCGTGGCGGCGGCGACGGATGTCTGGGATACGTGCTGAGAGGAGCCAGCAGCCGCAGACATCGAGGCCGGGGCATCAGCCAGGGGTGCAGCCGCGGGTTGCGACCTCCCCCTTCGGCGGCCCGATCGCGTGGATGGCGGCCAGTGTAAGTCTTCAGTGTTCTGGCGGCCATCTTGGGAGGCCATGCCAGCCCCATCCTCCTGCACCATCAAGGCTGAGTAGCGGCCAAAATAGGTCTCGATATGCCCCTGAGAGGCGTCCACAGGGTTAGTGGGACCCGTCCTGCCTTTTTTGGAGGTTTTCCCCATGGTAGACGCGCTGATGAAGGTGGATGCTCAAATCTTCAGCCGGGAGCTCACAAACCAGCTTCCTCACTCGGCCATGTCAAGCCACGCCCCTTCACCCCCTCACCCCTCCCAGGTATAACACTTTCAAAGTGGTTTACCTGAGCCAGAAATGTTGTACAAGCACTAGAATGCGCCTGATTTATGACCCGTTGTAGAGCGGGTTCATAAATCAGGCGCATTCTAGGCTGTTATTATGCACATGAAATTTGGCAGTAACACACTAAATTTCATGCATGTCGCCCATTGTGTGACCCTAAAGGGCTCACAAAGTGTTTTTGCACAGAAGCCCTTTTACAGTCTGTGTCACTGACAACCTCCTTCACAGGGAGAAGCTTTAGCAATCAATTGGTCATGGGGGTCCAGCTCTTAAGATCCCTGCAAAACAGCTGATTTTGACATAGTGAATATATGGACATCTACTCATCTATGATGAATGACCATTAGGATTATACTGGATAGTTGAAATCCTCCAAGTTAGTTGCTTGTCAGTAGTTCTCTGCTCTGACTCGTTGCCTTGAAGGTACGCCAAAATCTACATGTAAGGGTATGTTCACTCGGCGTCTTTGTATTGTATAGTGGCACGTACTGTGTGCAACGCTATACGCCAGGTGTTTTTTAAAGTATGTGCTGACCAACTCTATGCCAGCTCCCATAGACTTTCAATTTCCAGCTTCGGCGAAAACAATAGGTAATCAATGAGAGCTATGAATTACTGGATTTGCGGGGCGTACTTCGGGCGTTTTGCAGCGCAATTACGCCCTGCAAATATGTTGTGTGAACATACCCTGAATGAGACTTGTATTTCACCTTGAAAACAGAGATCTTTTTCTTGAATCCTATTTACGGTTAGAAAATGACACAGTTTCTCTCTGTTATTATACATTTTTTATTTTTAATTGAAGTATAATAAAGTATTCAGTTAAAAATAAAAACTTTGGGGGGGGCGTGGCCTGGCATGCTAATGGCAGGACGTGTGTAGCTGAACTCTCTCCCGTGCACGAGGTGATTTAGGGGAAAAGCACCTATCATAATGGGGTCTGAAAGAGGAAAAAGAAAGCCCAGTGACGCCTTTGTTGGCGGGACCGCAGCTATCCCAATTTCAAACTACTTTGCCCCGCTCGCGGAGCAGCTTCAGGACTCAGATGACACCTCTCAGAGCGGGCCCTCTTGGGCCCGCTCTAAAGTTGGCGCCCTCCCGCAGCAGACCTGCAAATGAGCAAGGAGAACAGCTGCGAGACTTACCCGATCCACGGCGGAAGAAGACCCCGAGCCGAGGAGAGGAAAAGCGGCCGGATCTTCGCGGAGGACGCCGCGACAGCTGACACAGGCAGACGGAGGCAGTGACGCGCCGGAACAGCTCACAGGCGGCGAACCCGGCACTCAGACTCCGCGATCGTCTGCCAGCAAAGAGGGAGGCAGTGGAACCGCAGCTACACCACCAGGCACGCGGCGCAGACGGAACCCCGCATCGGGGGGGGCGCAGTGAGTAATCCTCCCCTGCTGCAGAGCGGATCCCTCATGGAGCTGGACAACATGGCGGCGCCACGCGGCGGGTCGCCATCTTATGGAGTTAACGTCATCATAAGTAAGGACACGAACCCTCCACATTCAGATGTGCAGAGCCACTGCAGCACCCTAGGACTGATCTCCGCCGGCGCTGAATCAGTCCCTGACCCCATGGGAAATTATATGCGGGCACGCATCCTCAAGCTCCCCAGATACCTATAACAGTTCCCAACAGAGAACAGGCGCCAAGCTCATGGCCCAGTCTGAGCCCCTCAGGAGTGATCCTGCTTCACCAAAAGGCACAGCAAGAGCCCGCGTAGCCCACGGCTCAGACAGGAGACATGCTCATATAACAACATGCCTAGAGAGGAGGGTCTGCAGGCCCTGAAAGGGCATCCTGAACTTCAGGCCCTTATTGTCACTGATTCCAGTCAAGAATGATATCACGCAATGGCACAAGATCTCAAAACTGCCTGGAGACAGGATCTGCAGATAGTGAAAGCTGATGTCACACACTGCAAAGCAGGGTTCAAAACCTGGAACAGTTTTCAGAGCACAGTGCAGCGCTCGATTTGCTGATCTACACACTACAGTTTCTCACCAGAAAGCACTTCATACAAGGTTTCATCGACCACGTAGATGACCCTTGAGAACCCGCAATAGGAGAAATAATTCCGCATACCGGCCTCCCAGAATCAGTTCCACCCCAGGAACTGCCTATAACTCTCACCAAATTCTTCAACATCTTTTGGGAAGGAAGCAGATGACCCAATCAGAGCTGATAGGAGCTCACAGAGCCCTGCACACAGAACCAAGATGATACACACCGCGAGACGTAATATGCCGGTCCATTACTTCTCAGATAAAGAATCCATAATGAAAAAAGCGGATTTGCACAAGATTTGACCTGGAGGGCCGAAAAAATATCGATATACCCGGATCTGAGTCCAGCGCCTTTACCTCTGCGGCGCAGACGTCACTCAAACCGCTTCTAATCCATCTTACATTTCCCACCATATAACTTACATATGGGGTTTTCCCTGTTTTCGCCGCAGGTGCCGCAGAGGGAGACAGACTTATCTTGTTGCACTCACCGGCGGATTTGCCATCTTTTCTTGCTGAACTAGACCTACCAAAGATCCCCCTGCAGTGACATAGGAATCCATGTTTTATCGCTCCATCCCCGACTCAAATCCCGACAAGCACTGCCCCTGTACACTGCCCCACAATCACCTGAGTATTCTGCCAAGCAGCAGAGAATCCGCACAGCCCCCAAAAGTAGCGAGTAACAGGATGGCCCAGAAGGCTACCAGGAAGGGACCGAAATACCACACGTCAAAAAACTTCACATGAAACAATACACCACAACCAATCCAATGACAATTAAAGATCCAGAACCGAGGAGTCTTAAGAATATGTAAGAGAGTATGGCACTGGCATACTCTAAACATCCGTTGATCCCACTCATGAAGATAACACACAGATTACTTTTTGTATCATCTCCTCATTACCCAAATTCTTTTAAGTAGAAGGCGATCGGGAAGCAACTGCCTTCCCATTCTTTTATAAAAATTGCTTGTTGTTCCCCCTTTTTTTTTTTCTTTTCTATCTCACCTCCATATGTTGTTGATTTTGTGTTCTTATGTCTATAAATAGATATATTGTTCCCTCTTACCTTCCCTCCGGATTTCCCTCCTCCTTTTCTGTCTGTCCCATCTCTCTTACTGTTTGCTGCCGTAACGAATGCTACCCCGAAATTTCCCCCCATTCCTCCCTCTGTTATTCTTTTTTTTTATCTCCCCCCCTTCTCCCTCTTCTTTTTTTTTCCTCAATTTTATTACTTATTGTTTTTTCTCCATCCCAATCCTTCAATTGCAGAATAATAGAAGTGCACATCCGCTGTACGACAGCTGATTTGGGAGTTACACGCTACCTCTACATACTTGTGAAAAATGCACCATCTTTGTTTTTATGGTTCTTCCTATTTTGTGGGATGACCAGTCACAGTCCCCATAATAGGGAAAGGGGTGGGCATGAAGGCTTACACGCCGTCATTTTGAATGCTGCAAAATGTAGTTCTGCGTCCCACATACAAGTTTTGATGGCATATGGTTCTGTTTACTGGGACCAGTAGTGGGTTGGTCCGCTGATTGCATCGCTGGAGATCTGTGTATGGAGAGGAACACTGATATAGTAGGAGTGACGAGGAGACCTGGGACTAACATTATGTCCTTCGCGGATCTCCTCCTTTAACGTAAAAGGGGTTCAATGTAACCGGAGAAAAGATCAAAATAGTATATCAAATGCATAAATCTAGATACACATACTTTGTGTGCAGGAAACATCACTTCTGCAAAGGCACCAAGCTGCCTGAAAAATAAATACTAACCCTGTCTGGCCATAGCAGCTGTGAAAACATAAGACTAAAGGATTAGCGGTGCTCTTCCCATAGATCAGCTGCCACATACGATACTAGTGACCCTAGTTGATGACGACGGTCGAGACATTTTTGTAAGGTGCAGCATACGGGGCGCGTGCTACACAAATAGCTAATGTTAATGCTCCAAATAAGGGCCAATTAACTTCCTGAACAGAACCCCTGGATGAACTCAAAGCCTCAACCAGGGTATCCTGGTGTTTGCGGGGACTTTAACATTTCTTTACAGGCGAACTAGACACATCGGCAACGAGAATCATAACTCCCTCTAAATAAATTAAATAAAATAAAAAAGTTAATACACAACATGCAACTAATGCGAGCGTGGCGTTTAGGCGTTCCAGCTATCTCGTGATTATACATTTTACTCTGCCCACACAGAATGTTATAGTCGGATCGACTATATATTTCCTACATCACTCAGCCTCCCCTCACTCCAAAACAGCCTCCATTGACAATATATTGATTCAGATCATGCCCCAGTGCACTGTGAGTTACAAGTGTGTCTGATGCCAGTCGTATGCCTATTCATGGAGACTCAATGAGTCTCACCTAAATGACGCTCTATGTATGTCTGATCTAATACAGTCTACAGACTCTTCATGGATGATCACCGCACAGACACATCCTCAACCCAGTTCACATGGGAGGCCTTAAAATGTGTGACTGAAGGAACCTTAGTGAAGCATGGAGCCAGATTTAAATAGAGAAGTCTCAGCTATGTTATCAAACATGCTGATAAACTGGACTCTTGAAACAGCACATAAGGCTTCTCAAGATGAAAGTGGGGCTGAGGTAGCTAACGCCAGTTGCGGCATGGACATCTGAGCTTCTGGAAAAGAAAAAATAATCGATATAAACAGCTTGTCTCCCCCTAAATTTCATACTACTAATGGAGCAATAAACCCAGCAGCGAGTAGCCAAGAGCTTGAGAGACAACCGTGCATCCCTGTATGTCCCCACAAATCGGAACAGACCGGCAAAATGGAGTAAAACATGTATGTGAGTCTTGTAACTACGAACTCTGATTGTTTTCGCACTTAACTACCATGATTTATAAACTTACACCAAACCCATTTTTAAACCCCCCTTTCCCTCCTTAGATGCTTACCTCCAGGACACGCCCTCCCGTCAATCTCCCCAGATAGGCAGGCCGCATATAGGACCCCTTCACCTGGAGGAGCTCATATCGGCCAATAGCGTCCTCCCAGCTGTCAAAAGTCCCGGCCAGACGGTCCACCGCAAAGTTTTTACACAATTGCTGAAATGAGGAGATCTCTGTCCCCCTTGCTGAACTCCCTTTAATTCAATTTCATCCTCAAACCCCCTTTTCCGGAGCAATTCCTCCAGCTATTTATTACAGTTATACCCAAAGAAAGGAAAGTACCCCTCAATATGCTCCAGTACAGACCAGTTCCCTTTAAACACCTACACAAAACTTTTGCTAAATTGTTGTCTGAAAGGCTAACACTATTCTGGGAGACTTGAATCATTGGATCAGGTTCGGGTATGTTCCCTTCCCGCGTAAGCCGGACAATACCCTCAAAACGATCTCCCTAAGTTCATCAGCAGGGTGGGGGCAGTGCCCTTATGCTTCCTATCGTTAGACGCTGAAAAAGCGTTCGATAGAGTGGACTGGTCCTTTTTGGAGGGGTTCTTCTCACATAATTTGGGCCCCCGTATGTTACGCAATATGGATTATAGGAAATCCATACGGGAAGATCAAAGTGAATGGATCCCTTTTCGCTCCGGGTTTGCATCGGGAATGGCCCAACGGTTGTCCCTTTCCCCCATCCCCAACTTCCCCCACAAAGGAACATCGCTACAGGGGATTTGACAGACCAAGTTTAAGGGGTTGATATAAAAGGGGGAAAAATATAAATGTCACAAAACCTATATTTTCTCTCTTTATAACTAAACCCCTTGACGCCCTGCCGTCCTGAGGGAAAAATTGGGGAGCAATTCAAAAAACCCCCCTCAAACCCTTTAAAAGTGAACTTCAAAAATTTGGGGGGCCCCAATGAAAAAAACCCTTTTAAAAGTGACAGGTAGTCAGGGGCCTGAAAAGTAGTTTCCCTTTTGAAATGGGCCACACACCCCTTTAAAATACTTAGGGGTTTTCATGTCCCGTCAGACCGACCCAAAAAAAACACAGCAAAACCCTTAAACCCCCAACTTTAATCAAATTTTGCTCGTGATTTGCCAAAGGGAGCGCCGAGATTTTTCTAAAGGTTGGGAGGGTTTTAACATTAAAAATGAAACGTTCGGGCCCCGACCCCTTTTAAACTTGTTTCAGCCCAAACCCAAACCCTGCCCAAAAGGGTTTTCCATTGATTTTTGGGAAAAAATGTCTCAGTCGTTTCCCCTAGGGGCTGGAAATCACCCGAGACTGGAAAAACCACATTGGAAAGGGGCTGGGGATGGGGGGGGACTGGCTCCCCAGCCCTTAGAGCATATTATCTCCCCCCTTTTGCACCCGTTTTATTAAATTGGGAAGATCAGGCCCCCAAAAAAAAGCAGGGGCCCCAGCTGGGGGAGTGTGTGAAAGGTGCCCTCTCTTCAGTCCCCCTTTGTTAGGAGAAGACCCCTCCCCGGGAACGGCGTTACAGCCCCTCCCCCGGAACCAAAACATAACGCTCCCGACCTTTGGAGAGTATATGGCCCCTCAGCCCAAATTTTTTATGGGGGAAATTGGACCATTGACCCCGGTTTTACGGGCAATCCCACTTTTCCTTTAGCTGGCCCCCCCAATGGGGTCTTGATCCAATTGCAAAACCCCTTTTTAAAATTTAGAGGTCACTATAGGCCCCCCAAAATGAAACCGTTCCCGAGTACAGGAGTTATTTTATCCGAATCTTTTAAATTTGGGTTTTTCAGCATATACAAATACAGTTTTTTTAAATCTACCTAAAAATTTGAGCTAAAAATTTGCATGGGGGGAAGGAAAACTTACATCCTTTCGATTCGCATATCCCCGGACAAAAAACCTAAACCACGAAATTTCCCTATAAAAAAATTTGGAAAATTTGAAAAAAATGATTTTCTGAGCCCCTCCCATAAAGGAAAGGGGGGAGAGGGATTTGGGAAGGGAAATTTGCGGGGTGAATGGAAAAAAAAATTTGGGGAAACTCCCGAAACGAACCCCTGGCATCCTGTGTTTGCGGGGAAAAAAATTCCCAAAATTTTAACAAGGTGGTAACGGCCCAGAACTGCTACAAAAGGTTTTCCCCCCTTTTTTTCTCAAAAGTTTTTTGGGGGTTTAAAATAGAAAAGGTAGGGTCGATGAACCCAATGGGGGGGTCCCCCTCACCCAAACCCAAACCCTGGATCAAAAAAAATTTAAAAAGTGGTTAAGGGTTGGCCCCGGGGGAAATTTTTGCAAACAATCCCCAACCTTTAATTTTGTCCGCACTTCCTCTCCTCTAAATGTCTTAAAGGGGTTTTTACCTGATCTATCTCCTAATACAGCTAGAGCTTTTGAATCCGAGCCTTTGGGGGTCTAACCCAATCCCAACTCCCCACTGACGGGTTCAAAGAGGTCTTTGCGATACAGAAATGGAAGAGATCAGAGCAGACCGAAAATCCGCCCAGGGAAAGATACCAAAAATTTGGGAGAGGGGTTTGGGAGTTTCCGGGATCTCAGAACCCAACACGGCATTTTGCATGATTTTAGAAAAATGAATAGTATCGCCAGGGGGCCCCCTAGAAACGAATTACTCTTTAGGGGAAAAGGGGTGGGAAACTTTCCCGGCCACAGTGCGCCCTTGAAGGTCCTCCCCCACTAGGTGTCAGGTTAAAATAGGTTTTCGAACACAAATAAATTTTTGCGTTTTCCCCCCCAGCCGATTGTTACGTTTTTTTGGTTTCTTAACAGTTAAGAATTTTTGACTATTAAATTATACTGGAAATGGATGAAGATATGCCTTTCGTAAGATAATTCTCTCAGTTGCGACGGGGGGGTCTGGGCCCACAGGGGAATTTGATCGTGGGGGCCCACCCTCCCTGTACATAAAATATTACCGGCCTCTCAGACATAAATGCGCCCATTTTAACCACATAATACAGTTTTCAAAACAGAACGTATTGTGTAGTACAATAGCAAGTTAGTCACAAATCTGTCAGTTCTAACATATCATAGACACACGGCTAAGTAAACTCCATCCATATCCCCCTCCACCCATACAATTCCCCCTCCACCCACATACAATATCCCCCTCCACCCACATACAATATCCCCCTCCACCCACAAAACAATATCCCCCTCCACCCACAAAAAATATCCCCCTCCACCCACAAACAAATCCCCCTCCACCAACATACAATATCCCCCTCCACCCACATACAATATCCCCCTCCACCCACATACAATAAACCCCACCACCCACATAAAAATATCCCCCCCACCCACATACAATATCCCCCTCCACCCACATACACTATCCCCCTCCACCCACAACAACCACCCACATACAATATCCCCCTCCACCCCACATACAATATCCCCCTCCACCCACATACAATATCCCCCTCCATCCACATACAATACCCCCTCCACCCACATACAAAATCCCCTCCACCCATATACAATATCCCCCTCCATCCACATAAAAATACCCCTCCACCCACATACAATATCCCCCTCCACCCCCATACAATATCCCCCTCCAATAGTCCACATACAATATCCCCCTCCAATAGTCCACATACAATATCCCCCTCCAATAGTCCACATACAATATCCCCCTCCACCCACATACAATATCCTCCTCCACCCACAAACAATATCCCCCTCCACCCCCATACAATATCCCCCTCCACCCACATACAATATCCCCCTCCATGTTTTCCCTTGGTCACGCCTCCACCACTTTCTAAAATAAACACCACTACACAAGCAAGAAAGTAAAAGTGAACTCCTATCACAGGGTCAAACAGGACACAAGTACCTGGCATTATAACCGGCGCCGATATAACCTACAACAAACCCCCATATAGACACCACATAGAGGTCAGACACCAGCTCAGGGATAACCTACAACACCTCATTATAGAGACCACATAGAGGTCAGACACCACTCAGGTAAACCTACAAGACGTCCATATGAGACAACCTAGAGGCTGTCAGATACCAGCTCAGGTATAAATGGTCGAATGCAAATAATAAATGCCACCCTGTTAACAAACTGTAACTTTTAACTAAGAACTTTTCTAAAATGATTAAAATCTTAACCCATCTATATACTACTCACTACAACCTTAGATGTAATGTACAGCATCATCTGTGCCATCTGTCAGTCAGTGGTAGTAATCGCAGAATAAAGCAAGCGGTCTACCGCTTTAAATGAAAGGCAAATGTCAATACATTAGCGTGTATAAAGAATCCATTTTTATCCCAGCTATCCCGACGCACGTTTCCCCCTTAGAGATCTGTATTAGGGTTTCATCAGGGGAGGTTCTAAATTCGCTGTGGAAAAAAGATATAACGTATTGTACAACGCTAGTATACTACCAACACATGGTGACCTCTTTCCCCGATTCATAGTTGCGTATAAATGAATTGATACTTATAGCTTAAGTGCTGCCGATGTTTATCTGGCGATTGATCTTCCGCTTGCTCTCTCTAGCATGCTGGCACCTAGAATAAGAGGCGGATACAGAGAAGTGATTGATCTACGGTCTCCTTATATGTCTTATATATGACCCGCAAAATTGTTATAATATACAGATCCCCAGTGTTTATCACATAGATGGTAGATGATTTTATGCCCTGTTTCAGGGGTTCACCATTGCAGTATTTCACTGATCACATGAGATTATCCGGCAGTTTTGGATCAAGGCCTCCCGGTATATTTCAGAGTTTCGGCCTGCGGCATGTAGCCGAGAAGTGAAATACCCATGTCACTTCCGGTTCAGCGCACGGCCGCGGAATCGGACACTGTCGCAGTATGCGAAAAGCGGCACAAAACACGCTCCGGTCGCCCGGCGTGATAGGAATAGTACACTGCGCATGGTCAGGTAGACGCAAAGATTGCCGTGTTCATAACCCAATACTCCCGGAATTAAGTGCCAATAGTTGTAATGCCCAATTACTCTTAGAATTTCAGGTGCACTCCCAATGACTCAATGACTAATCAGCTCACACAGTCAAAGGGCTTAGAGAAGTAATTGTACCCTTTTATGAAGTCACTTCTCATCTCTGCCATGATGTTATGGTGAATAAAAAGAGAGCTAATGTGGCGAACATCTGGTAAATGAATTTCAACCCGTAGCAAAACCTACACATGTAGCATACATGGTTTGGAAACGGGGCCTTAACAGCGAGTCCAAAGACAACTATACTGGGAGGTACAAGATAAAATCATTGTCCTCAGCTGACATCTATATATTATCGAATCTGTATTGCAAGTCAAAGAATATGTAGTTGTAATAATTAAAGATATCTGATACTTGAGATTACATATTCAATTTGGTCTCAAGCTTAAAGATCAATTGTGGTCCTCTGTGCAAGAGTGCGAACTTAAACAAATAGCAATGCGAACAGATTTAACTAATGCAGAGTCTATTCAATAAAGCAGCATCTCCAAATGTCAAAGTTTCCATTTTGGCCACCTTTGGTATGAACGCTAGATTCCCTACGGTTAATCCATTGGGTCCTCGTGTAATCAGATTTAGTACTTATCTATAAGCATTTCCGCATCTCTTGGGGTGGGTTCCTTACTACTTCTAAGTAAGACTAAAAAAGCGCCAGATGATTCCACTTAACACATTATGAGTGTCCACACACATTGTTCGAGGCGTACTGGTGTGTCTCCCTCAATTTTATGTATGGTCCTCCGAGATTTCGCCGACACTTCTTTTTTAAATGTTCTCCTTGTTTTTCCAATTAATTGAGTGGGCAGGGGCATATACACATATAAAATCAATACTCGCTCCTTCTGTTCTACAATTGGTCAAAAATCACGGATAAGAATTGCTTTCCATTTGAACATAGGACTAGTGAATAGGATTTGGTTTGGTGTAACATACATGGGCAGAGGCTACAGACATCTCTGCCACCATTTGAATTCATTATCCCATCGTGTCGCCTATCATAACCCAGTGTGCATTGAGAGAGGGTATTGGTGTTAGTGGCTATGGACCGAGGTTGTCTTTAATGGAAATATCTGCACACCTTCCGATAAAGTTTATACGAGGGCGATGGGTGAAGATGTTCCTTCTAGATCATTGCTCTCAACATCAAGATACTCCCAATATTTTTTGAAGGATATTGATTTGACATCTAAAATTTCTATTTCATCAAGGTTGCAAAATCTATACGGTGGCTTTCCTATTGGTCTCCTGCTATCTAACCTGGGGCTTACCCTGATGTAAGTAAAGTTGTCGCCTATTATGTTTTGTGCATGCCTTAGTAACAGAGGCTGAGATTCGGACTCTTGTAGGATATCTGATTGAGAGAAATATCTCTATTCTAAATGACCCTGGACTGTCTTCTAAATCCTCGACTCTAGAGCAATTATCTTGACTATCAAAAAGTGGACCTTTCCGGTACTTCCTCTTCCAGGCAGGGGTTAATGGGATGGTAACCTTTTCCAGTGTAACTCAAGCTGGTTCAGTTGCTGTTAGGTTTACTCCTAGTATATGTCTGTATGAATGTTTACACATTGCAGAGTTCTTTGATTAATATGGACATCCAGATAAAGGTAAACATCTCTCCTGCATTGTCAAATGGCAAAGTGCATAGCACGATTTGTTTTATTGAGTTGTGCAACAAACTCCCCAAAATGATCATTTTGTACCTTCCCAGAGAATGATGATGATCATGATGTTACTCCCCAAAATAATTAGATCTGGTGTGGGTGGCCATTGGTCAGTTCTCCCAGGTGAGATATCACGGTAGCCTCCCACCTGCAGCCAGGATATAGCATTTTGCTATATGCGGGATGCGCAGGTAGCTACTCCATTGCAGTGCCCTCTCTCGCAGCTGGTGGTAACGGTCTTGTTGGCAAAAGATCAAAGTAATTATGCCAGTATGTACAAAATCGAACGTAGTTAATGAACTAAAGCAGTTGTGAGCCTGCAATTCTTATCTTGTCTTGTGGACTGAAGAAAAAATATTCAAACTGCCTGGATACCTTTTCACTGTGAATATTGACTTGTTTAGGCTTTAACAGCTATTGTAAGCCCTCAATAGTTTACTTCATTTATTAACGCTGATCCCTTCTAGTCTACGCCAAAAGATCTCGAAGTATGTCTCTTATATGAGTAACTAGGGGCAATGTAATGACAGAAATGCCTGTAAAGATGTTAATCTATGTAGAGTCCTAAATTGTGCAGTAATTGACTCCCACTACCTGAGACTATGGGTCTTACCTTTAAGTGGGGTACACGCCCTTATGGTTCATTAGGTGATCGAGAATAGTAAAAATGTCTGGTATTTGGGGGTTAGAAGTCATCTATCATATTGTAAATTTCTGTGTCGTGATATACAGAACCAATTTCTAACGCTTCCACGGAGTATCCCTCTAGTTCATATAGTCGAATGCTGTTCGTCTGGGACTCCAGAGGTAAGATATCTCATAATACACTTTTGTCCTTAAGCAGATCGTTATTCACATCTGTGTGTACATGTGTCATGATTTAATATGAATATGTTTCCCCCTTAGCTCAGGTTTTAACCTTACTTCTCACCACGCGCATATAGTGACGCACTAGAGGTCAGACACCAGGAATCAAGGTATAACCTTACAACGACCGCCATAGAGACACCAATAGTAGGTCAGACACCAGCTCAGTATACTCCTTCGAAACAACCGACCATATACCGACCACATAGAGGTCACGACGCACCAGAGCTCACGGTACGTAACCCTATACAAAACACCCAACCATATAGAGAACTCACATAGAGGTTCAGAGGACCGGGCTCAGGTTATACCATTACAACACCTTCCCAGTATAGAGACCACGATAGAGGGTCAGACACCCCAGCTCAGGTATAAACCTAAAACACCGCCATGTATAGGAGCCACATGTAGAGTCAGACAACCGGCATCAAGGTTAACCTACACACACCGGCCTATATAGAGAACACTTAGAGATCAGACACCAGCTCAGGTCATCATCACATATAAGTTGCAATAACAGCAATTGAATCAATTATATGAAGTAACATAACCCCTGAAAATCAGGTAGACTCACGGAGACGTACCTATCTGAGGATGTCGTTTCTCTCTTTCATGGGCGTCGTTCTTATCCTTTTGTTACTCTTGCATCCGATTCCACACGCCCATGATGACTTTGTTCTCCGGCACAGCTCATCCCTGCAGAAATTACACACTCATGAATATCACTTTAGAATCCCCAGATTTTACCAGCATACTCTTTACCGATTCCACCTCTATACAAACTTTCCCAGGGTCGGTGGGTGGGGAGAGGGTGGGTACAAGCCATAACTTAGTGGCACTAGTTTCCTAAGGGGTTTGGAGGGTGGGGAAAAGGATTGTAGAACCCTTGGAGATAATTGCTACAACTTATGGGTCTGCTCTGCCCTCTCATTTGCGTGCTGAGGTAGGTAGACAAGCCAATAGGTAGGTAGGATCAACATAGGACTCAGACCCATGTCTGACTAGTAGGTAGGTTGGTTCTCTCCCAGATAGGTAAGCTGTAGGTAGTTAGGAGTACCCATTTATCATAGGCTGCTAGACAAGTTAGGGGACACCTTTTAGGTAGTATACAGTCAGTTAGGGGGCTTCCCATGAAGTAGTTATACAGGCAGGTAAGGCCTCCTTTTTAGTAGTTTGCTAGGCGGTTAGGGGTTCTCTCTTTAGGTAGTATAGACAAGGTAGTTAGGGCCCCCTTTTAGCTAGTGTGGCAGGTTAGTCTAGGGGCCGCCTTTAGTATTTTAGGTACGCAGGGCCCCCTATTGTAGTCAGGGGCCCCCCTCTGTCAGGTAGTCAAATGTCCTCTCTTTAGGTAGCCTAGGGGGCCCATGATATGAGTCAGGTGCCCCCACCTGTGAAGGTTGTTTGGGGCCACCACTGTAGGTAGTGTAGGGGCCCCCTTGGAGGTAGCCAGGGTCCCCTCCTTGTGAGTCAGGGCCAACCTTTAGGTAGCAAGGAGGCCCCCTTTGTTGTCGGGCCTCCAATTGTATGCCAGACGTTGCCCCCTTGAGGTTAAGCCTGGGGGCCCCCCTTAGTTAGTCAGGGCCCCCCGTAAGACTAGGGGCGCCCCCCTTGTATGGTAGCAGTGGGCCCCTTGTCGCCAGGGCCCCCCCTTTAGCGTAGCCAGGCGGTCCCGCTTTCTTACTGTGTAGTCAAGGGGCCCTTTGTAGCCAGGGAGACCCCTTGTAGGTTATGCCAGGGATCCCTTTTGTTGTGAGGGCCCCCTTTTGTAGTCAGGGGCCTACCCACTTTTAACCCAGGCCCTCTCTTGTAGCCTAGGGGACCCTCCCTTGTAGCCAGGGACCCCATGGTAGCCTGGGACTCACCCCTTTATAGCCAGGCCCACTTGTAGCCAGGGACTCCCTCCTGGTAGTAAGGGCCCCCCTCTTGTGTAAGTCTAGTGATTCCCCCCTTGTAGTCAGCTCCCCCCTTGTAGCCATGCGGACCCCCCTTAGTTAGACCAGTCGCGATTCTCCCTCTTGTTGTCAAGGGGCCCCCCTTGGTAGTTCAGGGCCCCCCTTTTGTAGTTTGGGCCCCCTGTGATAGTAGGGCCCCCCCTTGTAGCCAGGGCCGACCCTTGCACACGTCTAGGGCCCCCCCGTTTGCAGTAGGGCCTCCACCCTATGCAGTCAGGGTCTCCCCTTGCAGCCAGGGACCCTCCTTTTTATAGCCTGGGCCCCTCCTTGGCAGGGACCCTTTATAGCCAGGGCTCTCTCTTGTAGCCAGGCCCTTTGTAGCCAGGAGACCCCCATTGTAGCCACAGGGAACCCACCTTGTAGCCAAGGGGACCCCTTGTAGCCAGGACCTCCCTTTATGAGCCAGGGACCCGCCGTTGTAGCATGGTCACCCCTTGTAGCCTCACGGGACCGCCCCCCTTGTATGCCAGGGACAACAGCTTGTAGCCAGGGACCCCCCTTTTCGCTCCCAGGGATACCCCTTGTAGTCAGGTCCCCCTTGTAGCCAGCGGCTAACTCCTGTTATAGCCAGGGGGCCCTGCTTTGTAGCCAAGGGGCCCTGTTTGTAGCCAGGGCTCCCCACACGCTTTATAGCCAGGGCCCCCTTTATAGCCAGGGGACCCCCTTTAGATAGCAAGGGACCCCTTTATAGCCATGGTGCCACACTTGGAGCCAGGTCCCCCTTGTAGGCCAGGGACGCCCTCTTGTAGCCAGGGACCCCCCTTTATAGCTAGGGCCGCATCTTCTTTGGTAGCCAGGTGGAATCCCGCCTTTATACGGCAGGGCGCCCCCTTGTAGATAGTTAAAAAAATACAAAAAAAACAACAAACAGCACTTAACCTGGCTCGGGTCTCCTGCCAGCTCGTGCTATGCCGGGCCGTGCTCTGTCTGCGACTGCATAGTGCGGCGCGGTGGTGTTGACGTCACAGCGCCGCCTACTGTGCGCAGTAGGTGGGCCGGCGCGTTCGGCAGGCTTGATAGGCCTAACGCCTCTTCAGCTGCAGGGAAATCTCAGCAGAGCGCTAAGCGCTAGTGGCGCTGTGTCCTCGCTGAGACCACGCGCAGCCCCGAGGAGTCGCGGGACATTAAGTCCCCGGCTTACCGGGTCCGGTCTCTGGACGATCGGGACGCAGTGCTCGCAGGTGAGTGCTGAGGATCTGGTAATGCGGCGCTTTGGCAGAGGCCCCGGGGAGCGCGGCGGCTCACCTGCCTCCGGGGGCGCCCAGCTATGGTCTCGGGGCCTCACCGGTGGATTTCCCCTGGTCCCCCTGGCGGCCCAGTCCGAGCCTGATTCTGCTTCATTAAAAATATGAAGCTTCCTCAGCTAGGTACATATCCGAAAATTGTATGAAGAAGAAAGTATAATGTATACTCTTGATTAAATGTCTACGATGTTTTGGTATTTTCTGTGTATTTCAGTTCTTGACGATATGGGACTGTAGGCATCGGAATAATTCTGTGTTTTCCTTTTTTGTTTTTCATGCGATGATTGTTGTCTTTTATATTTTCAATAGAAAGTTGTTGAATGAGAAAAGAAAGAAAAAAACTTGTATATAATTTTTAAAATGTTCTAATCTGAAAACTGACATGCAACGCCTAGCCACTATAACTGGGGGAGTAGCAATCCTCCAAACTGTGCTTTTTGAATATTCGCTATAGAGGGGGGGGGGGGGGGGGGGAAAGACCTCTGGTTGGGACTGCTTACTGCATTGTTATGTTTGCACCTACTGATGGTATATTTCTTCTAAGGGAAAACTCCTGACTGCACTTATAAAGTGGGTTTTGTTGTCCAAATTGGGATAGCTTGTTTGTTTATAGTAGTAGTGCTAATTAATGTCAACATATTCACTAGAATAAGGTTTTCCCTTCCCACATTACAGATAAACTACAGTATCCTCTATGATGGGATTTCCTATATAACATACATTTCAGGCCTTCAGCCAGCGCATGCACTTGAGAGTAGATATAGCAATATTGATATATATATACGGATAACTGTCAGGCTGTCGGGGCGTTCGCGGAAAGTGGCTACTTCTGTTTGGACATATTTTATTAGGAATGCATGCAGATATGTCACATCACAAGACCATCAAAAGATAGAATTATCCTTCTTCTTATCATATATTTCACATAGTTAAGGGAATTTTTTGCTCTCTATATATTAACCTCTTCTAAAAGTCACAACAGTATAAGCAAACACATTAGGACTATGAAATCTCACGCTGTTTTGTATAAAGAGGTTCTTGATGTACAGATATATTAGCAGATTCTACAAACCTAAGGGTATGTACACACGCGTTTTTAGAATCCGTTTTTGGATCTGCCCTTTTCTGGAACCCAGAAAACGGACTCAACAACGCATGTTCTAAGACAATGTGCAGTGTGATTTTATATTAGTTTCATGTAAATACACGCATGGCCGTTCATAGCGAGTTGTGTTTACTTGCTTCTTTTCGATTGCGTTTTTCGGATCGCCATTTATAAAATTGTGCATGTCAATATCTATTGCCATTTTACGGCAATGTGAAATCTCCATAGGAAAAGCAAGTGGTAGTGCGTTGTTTTGAAATAGCCGACAAAGATACGGATGCAAAAGATAATGCAACAAAATTTTGGTACGTTTTGGGTACAGTTTTGGATTGCGCGGCTTTTTTGCATCACCCAAAAAACGCATTGGATTCAAATTAGAATGTGATTTGAAAAGAAAACGCATTGAAAGACATGATCACGAAGAAACAAACACATCCAAAAATGCATGCCAAAACGATTTGCAAGATGCCGCGTTTTTGGATACCTTTTTTTGGATGCAGTTTGATTGCGAGTTTTGTCCAACGCACACTGTTTAAACATACCACTAATAGTAGAATAAGTATTTGACAGCAAATAGTGACAAATAGAATAAATAAAACTGCCAGCAAGTTTGCCGTTATATGAAATCATGCAGTACAGAATAAAGAGGCCAGTGCCTTAGGATAATAAGATAGTGGTGGGAGAAAAATAAGATACATATTATAACAGATGGGTGTATGTATGTTGATGCAAGCTGGCTTAATAAAGAAGAAATAAGCGCTTGGAGACTTGCTGGATCTACTTTTTCCACATTTTGGAATTATCTATAACCATTGTTACTGCCAGGGAGCGGTCAGCCTGGAGGATCAGGTCAGCAACGCATGATACTTTCCGTACCCTAGACTATAAAGGGCATGCGACCACGGCCACGGGTTTTTTGGCCGGTTTTGCAAGGTGCCGCGGTTGGCGGTTTTTAGACCGCCTTGAAAAACCCGGCCGAAGATGAGCACGCAAGGGTGCTCTATGGAAAAAACGCTGCGCGAGGTACCCCACTGCACGGGTTTTCCGCCCGGGCCGGGTTTTTAGTCGCACGAGGCGTGTACCGGCGACAAGCATTTGAAATCATTGCACAATCTTCCGTCGGTCCGGGAACGGCACAGTTGTTACTCAATGGGAGGGGGGAGGGATGTTCTCCGCTCATCGCAGAGAAAAGCGCCCCCCCGCGGTGGCCGTTGGGGGGTTCGGATTCATCGCAACCCGGGAGGCCGGTATTATGTTACCCACTGCCGGTGTAAAACGGCCCCTAACGGCTATGTTCTACACGGCTTAACTGCGGGACGTAATTTACGCCCCGCAATTACAGCCGTTGTGGACGGGGGCGGGGCGGAGTGGGAAGCTAGTGTAATGCGGGCGCGACGGCACGCTTTACGCCGTGCCCTATTGACTTTGCACATGACCAAGCGGCGCGTATACGCCGCTGGTAAATTCACATGTCAATTATCTCCACAGTGCGAGTATTCGCCGAGCAGGGAGAGGTAGACGTAATCCTTAGTTCTCTATGAGAATGTGGATGTATGTTACCATAGACATGAATGGGCGTTTTCAGCCTAATTTGCGCACTCCGTGCGCGTAATTTACGGAACCCGAAATAGGCGGCCCATTTTTTAAAGCCCGTTTGTGCCATGGGCACTAACAGCGCCATCGATCTGCAAATCGCGATGAGTGCTGTAAGACTTTATTTTCTATTGTGGTACATATTATATGTGTAACGCATTGCAGACTGCAGGCATAAAAATGGACAGAGTAGGAAATCATAGTAGTTAGAAGTCATGATATAAATATTTAGAGTAGATGCAGGATTATATATTGTTACCAGTAGCCCTGTGATGGGTCTATGTGCCTTGTTAGTGGCGAACTCCTTACAAGAATGGGGGTGGGTGGGTTATATAAACGAAGTTTTTTTTATTTGTTTTTTTGACAACCATAAGCGCTTTTTCACACAGTATAAAATGGGCCGATGTATTGCGGTCCGTAATTACGCGCGAAGTGCGCAAATTACGGGCTGAAAACGACCCATTCATTAGACGGTAAATTCACTCAGTTCTCATAGAGAACTATGGAATACCGTGCTCATCGCTCTTTGTTTCGGCGAATCCGCCGCGGCGGGGGAGAATAAGTGACATTCGGGAATTGTTTACAGACAGACGTTTTACGGACGAAAATACGGTCCATTTTTAACGCCGGTGTGTGCAACATGGACCTAACAGGGAGATGGGGAGCCACACCAAAATCTTCAGAACAGTGAGGGCAGGCTCACATTTACAAATATTGCAGTAAAAAGGGGAGATGGGAGTAGGGACTCCAGTATCTGAATGGTTTAAATTCTGGGGTCTGTATAGCAGTAGTGGTCTGTGTCCAATGACTATTTGTATACATATAGTAAGTTATATGTTAATCATGGAGCTATGTAGAGTACGTAGATGTATGTGTTTGCCTGCACATGTGTATTGTATTGCACTGGTGTATAAGCCTTATATGGTCTTCGGCTAGGTCTACACAGCATAGGGCAAAAAACTGGACGAAAACCACACCTAGCCAGAAAACTGCTCTGTTGAACGTGTTTTTGTGTTGTTCCAACGCAGCTGTGTTTCTGCTATAAGTTTCTTGGAGCGGTTTCGGTTTTTAGTTTTTTTTACGGCAGTTTTTTGGGCAGTTTAGATGTTTGCAATAATACAGATACCGTCTTTAAACACGCTCTGGGCAGTTTACGTGAGTAACAACATAAGAATCACCCAGAAAACACGCCACAATAAAAGACTCCAGCCAATTTGCATAGATTTAACACCAAAAATAGGTAAATTCTTCTGCCCTGCTGGGCGTTTTTTTTTTGACATGGTTTTCAAAAAACGTACCAGCAGCAAAAACGCAGCAGAAAAGTAAAAAGTTCTATGGATGACTATGGAACGCTTTTACTATTAAAAGTTCTATGGAACTCTGTTTGCATGCGTTTTTTCTCAGGCGGTTTTAGAAAACGAAAAAGACACTGAAAAAGAACTGACCCTGAAAAGCTGTTGCTGGTGAGGACTAGAAGCCGTTAGGCCTTGTAACTACGGCATGTGTGATTTTGAGTCAGTTTTGACTCGCAAACGGTTTGACGGTGTCTTTAGAAGAAACTGCTGAAAAACCCAACAAGCAATGCACGCTCATTAGAGAGCTTTAATACAAAATCGTTAGCAGTCCCCACTGGGGGGTCGGATGTTTCTCACTGAACTGATTTTTCACATCGTCGTGTACGAATAAAATTAGAACATGTTCATTCTCTCCCACAGTTCTCAGGCAGAACATGAACATGTGGGTGCAAAGGGAGACGGCTTGAATCCGCAAACCACAGACAAAAGCTGCCTCCCTACATGCCAAATAAAGACAAAATACTAAGTCAGAAAACTCTGAACCGGAGTATTTGGTCTTTGAGTAGGAACGACCCTGTGTGGTTCTTCGTTTCACAATACATCAACGGCTTAGTGTAGAGCCTTGGTGGCTCCATCAGATTTTGCAGGATGAATATCTCGCTATGCTACACTATTCGAAACATTGGACAAAACAATGGAACCTGACAGACTCCTTTTTAAGTTAATAGGGGCCATGGGCTGCCATTAGTGAATATGGCCTTATCTGTACATAAAGTCACAATAAAACTACGCTTAATACGCGGGGAAATGCGCCCCATAATTACGTTAATCCATAGCTCTCATAGAGAACTATGGATTACGCTTCTTCTCCCCGCTCGTACAATACGGGGAGATAAGTGACATGTCAATTATTTGCGGTGAATACGCGCCATGAGTAATGTATGTCTATGGGGCCGGCGGGCTAACGCCCTCCCCGAGCCACGGGAGTACGCGTGTGTCAGCGCGTGCTCCCGAAACACACGATGTACATCGTGTGAACATACCCTAAGACTAAGGGCGACATGTATGAACGGGGCTGTGCCAGATATCTGGCGTCTTTACAGCCCGATATCCAGCACAGCCCCGTTCATACATTTTCAGATCTCCTGCACGCCACTCCGGGGCGCATTACATCGCGCCTGCGGTGCTTTGTAATACCCCCGAACTCGGGGGGTGTGCGGGAGATGGGGGGCACTAGAACTGTAGGAATGCTACGGCATTTCTAGGCACATTACAGTCGGAACAAGTAGACCACTTGCAAAGTGGTATACCTGAGCCAAACTGTCGTGTAAGCGCTGAAACGCACCTGATTTATGACCCGCTGTAGAGCGTGTTCATAACTCAGACGCATTCTATGCCTTCTTTAATTGCATGAAATTTGGTGTGTAAACACCAAATTACATGCATGTCCCCCTAAGTTTATATAGTGTATTTTACCCATGGGAAAATGTGTAGCGCAGTATGAGGACAGTGGACCCTTGGATTTCTGACGCATCTTTTACTTTTTTCTTGATGTGGATTTTGCTGCATTTGAGGATGCAGAATAGTCTAACTCAATGGGGCTAATCAATAACTCAGTAGTAATAGGCACTTTTGTTTATGCAATGCATATTCAAAATCTGCCGCAGTAACAACATGCACTGCAGTTCCCAACTATGTAATATATTGCTATTGAAAACAACCGGAGGAGCCATAAGCAGCTTCCACTCATATTCCTATTCACAATACATGTTGGAATATACAGAAAAATCACAGCAAAATGTGACTATAAACTAAACCCAGTATTAGGCAACAGAAGCCCCAGTGCTACCTGTGAAAGATAAAACAGGTGCAGATACCTAATGAGCTAAAGCTCACACAACCCTCCACTAGGGGAGCAGCTGAATGATAAAAAAAACTGCACATTACATAAGTACCAATTCCCGCCAGTATGCAAAAAAACCACAGTATAATACATGGTTACACTGCACAAATGCAAAAAAATACCGAAAAAACAACCACTCAAATGCCTTATATGTTTGATGGGGGTGGTTGTTGGTATTATAACTGCATATAAGAAAGCAACACAAATGGTGCCGCCATTTATACAGGTACGTGGCTTTAGTTAATAGTCCAGCCATTGAGCTGTAACTGTGGCATTGTTGTTGTTTTTGAGTAAATAATGTCCCATTTTTCTGTGATTTTTCTATAAATTGTTAGTGTACTGACTCGCAAGATGCGAGGAACCTTGATGCAGTGAGCTTGGCCACTTAATCAACTAATACCTCTTATTTGATATTTTTCCAGTATGTCATCTATTTGCCCAAAAAACTGGGAGCAGAGGGTGTCAATATTTTTTTAGGACACCTCAAAAGTGCTGGGCAACCCACCCAATCGAATAGTAGTGTCGTCATAGGCTGTAAACCAGCATTGTGTACCTAACATATCTGTATTAATGGCACCCTTTGTATCGCTTATTTATATGCAGTTATAATACCAGCAACCACCTCGCTCGTACATAGAAGATGATTGAGTGGTTGTCTTATCTGTATTTTCTGCATTTGTGCAGTCTTCCCGCATATATACTGTGGTTTTTTTCACATACTGGTGTGAATTGGTCCTTATTTGATGTGCAGTTTTTTATCAATCAGCTGCTCCCTAGTGGATGGGTGTGTGAGCTTCTGCTCATTAGTTATCTGCACCTGTTTTATCTTTCTCAAGTAGCACTGGGGCTTCTGTTGTCTACTACTGGGTTTAGTTTAGCCATTGAATAAGTGTGCCCTTGTTGTTTTTGAACACATTGGAATATGCATGAAAATTGCACCATGTGAACAAATCCGAAGGGTAGGAAAAAATGGGGGGGCTGACAGCGCTATGAGATTGCTAATGGCTACTTCAGTTTGTCAGCATCTTGTGCTGCCATTGGCGGTCGCATAGAAGGGGATCTATCAGCTGGACCCTGGCTCAGCTGTGGGAGCACCATCTATTACTATAACTTTTTTGTTTCATTTGGTTGTTAAGAATGCAGGGCTGGCCATTGTTTCTGCGGCGTCTCTCAGAGGCATATTTCCATTTCACAGTGCAGTGCTGAACATGTTAGAACTGGAGTACATATTACAGAGGGCCAACTCAGTGCCCGTGCCCAGGGCAGCAGGGAATCTAGCCCTACATGAGACCTCACTGCACAGCCACCAGATGTTCCCTCAGCAGCTGCTTATATCTCCAGTGTGTACAGTGTTTGTCCAGAACCTGCAGATGTTCTTAGGACTTATGTTTTCATACATTGATTCCCACTGTCTTGTCCCAGCTAAAAAAGGGAAAAGGTGTTACATTTCTTGCAAGAGACACTTTCTAATCTGGGAATTTGTGACCTTTAGCTCTGACACTATCGCCACCTGTTAGCAGCAGCAGCCAATGAATAGGGTTGTAGAGTTTATATAAAGAGCTTTTACAGCCCTGCAGGCTTCTACACTACTTGACTTAAGTAGGGATAACACAGGGCTGCTAGCTCTTTCAATCAGTGACCACATTCCCACCCATAGGTCATCCAGTCACCATGCTCCGAGTGAGGTGTGTGAGAGGAGGAAGCAGGGGAGCTGAAGCTGTCCATTACATAGGATCCATGGTCTGTATTTCTCTATTTCGTGCCTTTCATTCCATGCCTGTTCACATTGCATAACCCTGGCTCAGAGATACTGGGAATAAGTGTCTGGTTACTGTAGCTTATACACAATTACATCAGATCATGTAACATTTACATGCAGTTGTACATAGCTTTTTAGCTATAGACCTATTGCCTTGTAATTACTGCATTATCTCTCCATTCTATAAAAACACTGTCCTTGAAATTCATTTAGTCTTGTTAAATTGACCATATTATCTTTCATGGCGATAGTGCCAAGGCTGCAATTTGTTGAATGTCTCTGTTATCAGATTTCCAATGTTCTTTCCATATCCACGTTGTCAACTGTATTCAGTTCATTCATCATTTTCTTG
Source organism: Phyllomedusa bahiana (assembly GCA_025379985.1). Taxonomy (NCBI): domain Eukaryota; kingdom Metazoa; phylum Chordata; class Amphibia; order Anura; family Hylidae; genus Phyllomedusa; species Phyllomedusa bahiana. The sequence goes on along the minus strand of JAODAL010014430.1, from coordinate 54,684 downwards.
CATTTGTCAAGTTAGCCTGGGAACTAAGGATCATAATTCCACCCTACAAATCAGCCCTTGTATTAGGCTCTTGATACCTTTTACTTCAGTTGGATCAAGAAGATGGGACGTTTTGATTTCTCTCCCTTTAGAACATTTTGCTGATTCTGAAGTGAAGTAAAAGCATATCAATTCTAACGGAGCCAATAAACCTTCCATAGTTCTTCCTCCTGACCTCGCCATAAGCATACACACTTGGACTGGTCAGGCATGTTTGGAAAGATTGCTGCTACAAAAATCTGGCTAACATTTGTCTGTGTATGGCCACCCTGCCTAATAAATGATGTGCACTAGGAATAAATGGTGCGGCTGCAGCATGTTTGCGGCATGGCTTTGGTGCATCCATGCCGCAAACCCCACCTCCTATGTGGTTACCAATGGTAGCACAAGATACCACCAAACTCGTACGATCATTGGCAGCCGTATAAAGGGCAGCATTTTCAGGTGCACCATGGCCGCGCCATATACGTGCCGTGTATTCCTACACAAACAGAAGTAAATTATGCAGTGGAAATTTGTGCAAACACTACCATATATTATTAGCTCTAGATAATCAATGCTTGCTTTTACATGGTTTGTATTCTGTGCCAAAAGTTGCAAGGATCCAAAATTTAAAATTTGAGCTGCAGAGAACTAGAAGTGACATGTTATGTTTTCATCAGGTGGACAGGACATAGAATAGCCCCATACAATGGTGCTAATCCACATGCAAAATTTGCAGGGAAATCCACTGCATACAAAGTGAGAAGCTTAAGCAGAAAGTTAAGGATATAGCTTTAGATTTCTACCACAGATCTGCAACAGATTTTTTTAGGAGTAAAAGCTATTGTGTGAACAAGGCCAAAGGTTATGTATATTTTTAAATAGTTTTAATGTTTTACGATTGATTTTTCCAAAGATGTATGAATAATAGAGGAATAGTACACCCTTTGAATTTAATATCGGTCCAACTTTCTCAGGTGTTGTTTATTTGTTACTATGCACTGATCCTTGTATTTATATGTTGTATTAAAGCAAAAGCTATCCCATACTATACCACTGCTACTACACAATAGCTTAAAGGGGTTGTCTCGCTACAAGGTTTGCTTCTTATGTTAAAGATCTTGCAAAAGCAAGTCACTTTGCAATATATGTCCATTAACCATATCCTACTTATTCTGAGATATCCCCTCTTATATGGGCTGCATCAGCTCCTCAGGTCGCTATAGCTACAGACCTGTTTAATCTCTCATGATAGGCTGCCAGCACTGGTTGCTATAGCTACAGACCTGGTTTCTACTGCAGCCTAGTAGAAGCCAGTAAACGCCCCTGAAGTGAAACCAAGAAAACAGGACTGAGGTAAGATGAAACAATGTAATGAGACAACCCCTTTAAGTACTTCTTTATGTTCAGTGGCGGACTGGGGTGCCTAGGGCCCGCCGGTGAAGTTGATTCTGGGGCCACCGTTGCAGTTGATTTTAGGGGCCTACTGTTGGAGTTAATTCTTCCGGGCCACCCTACAGTGCTGTACATTAATGTACATTCTTCTTTTCTCTTTACCTCTTCTCTGCATTTTTGCCTTTTACAAAGATGTATCTGCAGTTTAAAAACAACTCCACTTCTGCCATTTTCAGGGGCTTATCTAGGGTTTCTCCTGTTCCCAGTGGGCCAGTCTGAACCTGTTCATGTTACAGATGAAAGGGTTATTCATCTCTCATAAACAGATTACATATTTTAGTATATTTGCAGAGGGACATGTATGAAAACTGTCTAGGTCGAAGACTTTCATTGTTGCCCATAGCAACCAATCAGAGCTCCCCTTTCATTTTTTCAGAGCACTATATGAAATGAGAGGGGCACTCCGATTGGTTGCTATGGGCAACAAAGTGAGTTTTAGACCGAGACCGTTTTCATACATGTGGCCCTTAATCTGTTTTCCAACACTGATATCTGCAAAGAGTGGTTATAAGGCAGGCAACATGTGTGTCCAAAGACAGTGGAGTGGAAAGCCTTGCTGTATCTTTGCAGAACCAAGAAAATGTAGTTCTACTAGACTGTCCCACACGGGAGTCCGCCAGTCGGTCCCTGGGCATGGTGGAACCCTGTGGCAATCAAGGCTTGTGACTACTTTTCATGGAAAAAAGTAGAGAAAGAGAGGCAGAGTGCAAGATTGAGGTATTGGGGCTATAATCTTCACACAGGGTAATTTCGTTGCGCATTTCGTGTCATATTTGTGCTCTAATACAGGCAAGATGCGTGCTGAGATTACAGTAATCCATAGTTGTCATAGAACTATGGATTACGCCTCCTCTCCCCGCTCCTACAATATCGTGTTGTACATGCGGGGAGATAAGTGACATGTCAATTATTTGCAGCGATTATGCGCCGCGAGTAATGAATGTCAATAGGGCTGGTGGGCTGCTGCCCACCCCTTGCGTTGTGGGAGTACGCGCTGATCAGTGCGAGCTCCTGAAAGACACAATATACATCGCCGCAGTACATCGTGTCAACATAGCCTAAGGCTATGTCTCCACTGCACAGAAAAATGTCCGTTTTTTTTCAGCGGTTTTCGTTTTCTAAAAACACTGAAAAAAACAACTGAAAACAGCTCCCATAAACTCCTATAGTAAAAACATCCTGCTGTCTACACAGGACGTCTTTTTTCTGCTCGTTTTGCAGCTGGTCGTTTTTTGAAACGTATTGTAAAAAACGACTGAGCAAGGCAGAAAATGAACTATTGGGAGTCCATGGCTGTGTCTCCACTGCACAGAAAGAAGTCTGTTTTTTCAGCGTCTTTCGTTTTTTTTACAATGATTTGCATGTCTGCAAAAAACACTCCAAAAAGCGCAAAGCGTGCCACAAAAGGTCATTTTTCAGCTGCTTTTGACAAGCAGTGGACAAAAAAACTCAGTTTTATGAAAGTTTTTAGTATTCGATTTTCTGGTCATTTTTTGTCCACCACAGTTTAGACATAGCCCCAGGAATCCACTCCACTGGTGAGCCCCAGGAATCCACTCCACTGGTGAGCCCCAGGAATCCACTCCACTGGTGAGCCCCAGGCGCCCCAGTCCAGCACAACAGATTTCAAATCCCTCTAGTTTAAGTTCAAACATGGCAAAATGTTACAAAAATCTCTGTGACTGTTTCAAGCATCTAAACAGGGTATGTAGAAATCTATGCAGAAACAACCCCATTCAGATGTATGGAACAGATGATTTGTCTCAGAGATGGATGTTTTGTTAATGAATAGAAATGCATAATATATTTATTACGCATGTGCACATATTGTTGGTAATCTCATGTATTTCCTCTATTAAATAGTGGAACTAGGTGCTGTTACTATGCAAAATATTCTGTCAAACATCCTCAAGGAAATGCTCTGTCCATAGGAAACCAGGCTCTGCTCAGGGGTTTCGATAAGATAGTAGCCATGTAATCATGTTTACAGCAGCTGTGACATAGTTTACTTTGACCATTGGTTCTTTAAGAGTAAAGGGGTCACAGTGCAAGTCTCTGGAGTGCCTGATAAAGCAAATGACATTTGTACGTGCAGTGTGGCATGGAGGAAGTCCTCAAATTCACGCAACATGGCCATCAATCTATTCTCAGATGAGAGGCCCTCTTCTAAACAAGGGTGTTGAACATGCTGTACATTGTATCAGTCCCATGTGTGCAATATCATAAGGCAATAAAAGGTGGATGCACACTTGACAAATATATATTAACGTGTGTATATATATAAATATATATGTATAGATATAGTTATACAAATATATATATTACAAATATATATATATGTATATTTGTGTGTGTATATATATATATATATATATATATACACACATTTGTATAACTATATATATCTATACATATATATTAATGTGTGTATGTATATATATATATGTGTAAGTGTGTGTGTATGTGTGTGTGTGTTGTGTATATATATATATATATATATATATATATATATATATATATATATATACACATACTACCTCTTCTCTGTGTATTACACACAGCATTTTATTAAAGAGGTCTCCTGACATTATAGTCAATTATTGTATTCCCCATGATATTAAACTTCTACAGCAACTTTTCATAGAACTTAAATTATATTTCTACATACCTGGCTGTATCAAGTCAGTGCTGGCAGACTGTGTGGCTACACAGATGGTAATACCCTATCTACATTTTATGTAGACATATGTTTATGTTCCCCACAAAGAATACAAGTGTTCACAAAAACAGACAGGTCAGAAGAGCTGATGTTGTTTTTTTTTTTTTTTTAAAGTAGCCACACAAAAAGTGTTTAAGGGTGCTTTCACACGGTGCGTATTTTGTGTTTTTCAATGCGTTTTTTGTGCAGGAAGGCACAGCAATTAATGCTGTACATTACCGCAATTTTACAGCAAATTTACCATGATTTTTGCCGCGATTTTTGTGCAGCAATGTACAACATTAATTGCTGTGCCTTCCTGCACAAAAAACGCATTGAAAAAACACATCAAAACGCACTGTGTGAAAGCACCGTAACACATAAGAAACAATGTTGTCTTGAAATTGTTGATTAACAAATACACCTACAGATATATAGGTATGAAAAAATGCCTCTAGACCAAAATATAATGATAGCACTAAATGGAGGACTAAATGGTCATAAAACTTAACTTTTAATACAAATAATATTTAAAAATGTATATAGCACAGCACTAACAAATGTGTTACAAAAGTTATATATATGTAACAAGAAAAATACCACAATGGGGAGGGACCAAACCGTAATATCCCTAGTTGGCCCTAACAGGGAGAGCTAAAAGTAGCCCTAACCTAAACCCAAAAATACAGGGCGTTTTTTCCTGTATTTTTGGGTTTAGGTTAAGGTTACTCTTAGCTCTCCCTGTTAGGGCCAACTAGGGATGCTACGGTTTGGTGCCTCCCCATTGTGGCATTTTCTTGTTACTTATATATAACTTTTTGTAACACATATTTGTTAGTGCTGTGCTATATACATTTTTTAACACTATTTGTATTAAAAGTTACGTTTTATGACCATTTAGTCCTCCATTTAGTGCTATCTTGAAATTGTTGTTCAACAGATCCAAACTATATGTTTAATTGTTCTAATTTTTCAGCTGAGAAAAAGCCTCGTTGGATGGGTGCAGCAAAATTTTCAAAGCACCCAGGCAGCTGCAGCAACTCAAAAAGATTGTGCTGCTGATGAAACTATCACTCAAGACAGTCCTGTCTGCTCTTACAATGAATGGGACCCATTAGAGGAAGTTATTGTGGGCAGACCAGAAAACGCAAATGTTCCTCCATTCACAGTAGAAGTAAAGGTAAGCTGATCCTTTGTTAAAAGGTGCCAAATGTTTAGTAAAGGTTTTAGAACAAATGCAGCTGTTGTAGATGAATATTACAATATCATTAAAGAGGTTTTCTCCCCACAATGATTAGCTTTTATTATGTAGGGAAAGGTAAATCAAGATTATTGCCAAATACATTGCTTTGTTGATTCCTTTTTGTTCAGAAAAGGACGATTTTATCTCCTTTTAGAGCACACAAGTTTCTCTTGGTTACCGACAACCTCTCCCCACTCTCTATTATCTTATTGCTCCAAGCTGCCATAAGTCAGTCCATCCACGGTGAGTCACGGTCCAAAAGAGTCTTCTCTCTAGTAATGGGGTTAATTTAGCAAACTAAATTAAAAGCGCTCTAGCCTTGTTTGCTACAATTTATGCATCTGCAGTTATCTCGCTGTAATAGGAATAGCTTGGAACAGCAGAGGTGATATGCCAATCACTGCTATAGACCCATCCACAGCCTAACCAGGAAGTGTGAGTCTAAAGCTGGCTGTGGCTCTATGAAACTACATGGTAAGAAATCCCCTTTAGCAACACCTACAGTACAGACCAAAAGTTTGGACACACCTTCTCATCCAAGAGATTTCTGTATTTTCATGACTATAAAAATTGTAGATTCACACTGAAGGCATCAAATCTATGAATTAACACATGTGGAATTATATACTTAACCAAAAAGTGTGAAACAACTGAAAATATGTCTTTTATATTCTAGGTTCTTCAAAGTAGCCACCTTTTGCTTTGATTACTGCTTTGCATACTCTTGGCATTCTCTTGATGAGCTTCAAGAGGTAGTCACCTGAAATGGTCTTCCAACCGTGTTGGAGTTCCCAGAGATGCTTAGCACTTGTTGGCCCTTTTTCCTTCACTCTGCGGTCCAGCTCACCCCACATCTCAATTGGGTTCAGATCTGGTGACTGTGGAGGCCAGGTCATCTGGCGTAGCACCCCATCACTCTCCTTCTTGGTCAAATAGCCCTTACACAGTCTGGAGGTGTGTTTGGAGTCATTGTCCTGTTGAAAAAAAAAATGATGGTCCAACTAAACACAAACCGGATGGAATAGCATGCCGCTGCAAGATGCTGTGGTAACCATGCTGGTTCAGTATTCCTTCAATTTTGAATAAATCCCCAACAGTGTCACCAGCAACGCACCACCACACCTTCTCCTCCATGCATGGGAACCAGGCATGTGGAGGCCATTCGCTCACCTTCTCTGCATCGCACAAAGACACGGTGGTTGGAACCAAAGATATCAGATTTGGACTCATCAGACCAAAGCACAGATTTCCACTGGTCTAATGTCCATTCCTTGTGTTCTTTAGCCCAAACAAGTCTCTTCTGCTTGTTGCCTGTCCTTAGCAGTGGTTTCCTAGCAGCTATTTTACCATGAAGGCCTGCTGCACACAGTCTCCTCTTAACAGTTGTTGTAGAGATGTGTCTGCTGCAAGAACTCTGTGTGGCATTGACTTGGTCTCTAATCTGAGCTGCTGTTAACCTGCGATTTCTGAGGCTGGTGACTCGGATGAACTTATCCTTCGCAGCAGAGGGGACTCTTGGTCTTCCTTTCCTGGGGCGGTCCTCGTGTGAGCCAGTTTCTTTGCAACACTTGATGGTTTTTTCCACTGCACTTGAGGACACTTTCAAAGTTTCCCAAATTTTTCGGACTGACTGACCATCATTTCTTAAAGTAATGATGGCCACTCGTTTTTCTTTACTTAGCTGCTTTTTTCTTGCCATAACAGAAATTCTAACAGTACATTCAGTAGGACTATCAGCTGTGTATCCACCTGACTTCTGAACAACACAACTGATGATCCCCACCCCATTTATAAGGCAAGAAATCCCACTTATTAAACCTGACAGGGCAACCTGTGAAGTGAAAACCATTTCAGGTGACTACCTCTTGAAGCTCATCAAGAGAATGCCAAGAGTATGCAAAGCAGTAATCAAAGCAAAAGGTGGCTACTTTGAAGAACCTAGAATACAAGACATATTTTCAGTTGTTTCACACTTTTTTGTTAAGTATATAATTCCACATGTGTTAATTCGTAGTTTTGATGCCTTCAGTGTGAATCTAAATTTTTTATAGACCTGAAAATACAGAAAACTGTTGGAATGAGAAGGTGTGTCAAAACTTTTGGTCTGTACTGTAGGTCTTCCTTCATACCATGGAGATATCAAATGGAAAACTGCTTAACACCCTTTGGTAGAAGCACAATAATTTGGGCAACATCAAGAAAACGGGAGGCTTTTCAATGTAAAATTATTGAACCACACACATTATGCTATGATTTATTTTAGTTTGGTAAACAATTTATTTAAAGGGTTGCCTCAACTTGTACAATCCCTTTTAAGAAGGCTAATTATAGGATGTTCTACCACTGTGAACCATAGTGATTCACCGTAAACCATATATCCAGCAGCAACAGGGTTAACAAAGCATTACAAAATTTCCATTAAAATCATTGGGCTATCTGTAATGTACAAACATGCTGAATCCTCCAGAATGAGAGAAACTTCTACTACAAACCTATTGATCCCGATGGGAAATTCCCACAATAAATTAGAATTCTCTAAGAGTATTCTAAAATATTTCCTTTAAGGTAATGTCAAATAAAAAAAAGATATACGCCCATAGGAATCTGTTATTTTTGGCTAAATGTAACATCATCTGGATGAGGGTATTAAACAAACAGTGGCCCCTTTCTGCAGATTAGATTCTTGTAATTAGGGGGCAACCTCTAGGTCCAGTGGAAAGAAGGTTTCTACTTCTTAAAAAGGGATTCTTTACTGTAAGAGCAGTGAGACTATGAAACTCTCTAACAGAGGAACTTGTCAGAGTGAATTCACCAACATAGTTCAAAAAGGGTCTGGATACATTTCTAGAGTGTAATAATATAACAAGTTATAGTGACTAGGATTCTGGAGAAGAGGCGTTTATCCAGGGACTTATTCTGATTGCCAGATTGGAGTTGGGAAGGGATTTTTTCCCTAAAATGAGGACAATTGGCTTCTGCCGCATGTTTTTTTTTTTTGCCTTCCTCTGGATCAACACTAGAGTGCAATAGGCTGAACTGGATGGACGTCTGTTTTTGTTTTTTTTTTTTTTTTTTCGGCCTTTCAAACTATGTAACTATGTTGTCTGATTACCACGTGTTCTGTTGTGCCAATGTTTCAGATAGTCGAGAAGGTACATTACAGTTTAAGCATGTAAAGCACATTTACATATTAGCATAAACATGAGCTTAACATGCAAACAAATCTGAAACCTAAAACGGTAAATCATGAAATTGTTTATAGATTTTAATATGTGGATAGCATCCAGTCTGACACTTTGTGCACTCACATTGTAAATGTAAATCTAGTTAAGTTCTAAATGAGAGAGAAGCATTTGAAAAAAATACAATCCCTATAAAAAGGGGAACAAATGTTAGTTTTTGTTACTTGAATTAATTTAATTGGCAAAAGATTGAAACTGTCCTGTTCTCAATATGGGATCTGGCACATAAAATATGGAAAATCACAGTCTTCACTATTTTTATTACTGAATATACTTGATATATTCTAAACATGTAGTTGTAAAAGTCTACTTTGCTACAATAATATGTGCACGTACATAAAGCACTCTATGCACTGAAACAATATTAGAGGCATCTATTTCATGGCATACGATTGGCTCAACCCATAAATTACATACACGTCAAGGGATATAGAGAGCATAGTAGCGCTATTACATGGTGCGGTCAACTACTTAACAGACATTTCCTTTGTTGACATATTCGTTGATGCTGAAAGACTGTAAGGAGCCTCACATGAGTAACATGTGACATGAGGACAGCTGGTATCCATGCATAGCTCATAAGGATAGGAACACTAAACTATTCCAAATATCTGTGTCCCGACCAAGACTCATGATGGGTCTGTGAAAAACCCTAATGGGAATTATCCTTTAATCCAGGGTTGTCAAACTCTCTTTCACCGATGGTTACCTAATCATTGTGGTTGCCCTCAAAGGGCTGTTATAGGGCTTTAGAGGGTGGATGAAGTTCCTGGTTAGGGCTGTCAGAGCTCTGCCACTGCCTGTGAGTTGGTATAGAGGTCTTCTTCAGAGCTCTGAATCCATAATGGCACCTGCTCCCTGGGTTGATGCCACCAACTTTGCCATCAGCAGGCTACAACCTGGGGGCAGAAAAAAGAGCCGGTTGATACGTGCTTTGCAGCTGGCTACCTCTACTCAGATTCGGACGTCTGTTCCTGATCTCGCTACCCCTTAAGCTCCATATTGTTCTTTCTCTCCTGGGATCTTCCCTATACCTTGGCCTTCATTTAATTATTCCCACTACATTCCTCCTTTGCATTGAGCTCATGTCCTCTACTGACACTACTTGATGTCACTTGATAAAGGCTGAACTGCCGAAGTGTTGACATTTCTGACTCTGACATCTTCTAAGACATTTGTCTGATCTGTATTTGTACTTGTGCAGTTATCCTATTATTTTGATCTATTCCTGTACTATATGATCCATAATCTGAGTTTATATAGAATAACTCCCACCTTTTATATCATGACTTTTGGTGTGCCATGGAAATAACTAGAAATTAGGTCTTGAAGAGGCCTAATACACGTGATTACAATACGCAGATGGTGGTTTCAACACACACAAGTTGGCACTACTGCTTAAATACTGCAGAACTCAACTAGATAAAATATAACCCTAAACTCTTGCATAATCCTTTCTCAGTTTCCTATTCCCTTTGCAGGAGCCACACCTTAGCATTGTGCTACTTCACACAGGTCTCAACTACCGATGTACCTACCACTAAATATCAGGTTCATAGATCCCAGCCCAGGCCCTCATTTTTAGAGCCCTGTTTTTTCTCCCTTGGGCCCCACTTCCCAGAGTCCTGCTATTCTATCCCAGACTCTGCTATTAGAGTCCCAAATCTTTTGCATTCAGTCTCTATTTTTAGTGGTCTTTGTTCACGGTAGCCTTGCCCTATAAAACCATTTCGTCTTGAACACTTTAATTTGAACCCATTAAGCTACACCTTAGGACTTCAGGTACCCAGGCCTACACTATAGCTCCCCTCTTGTTGGACCCAGCTATAGCGTTCCCTGGGACTACTGCTTACGAGCTCCCTCCAGACAAACATCTCTATAGCTTCTCTAAAAACCCCAAGGCACACCATATAACTTGCTGCATGTGTCGAGGGGACAAGCATGGAGTAAATAGAGAACATTGTTCATGCAGCAACTTGTATGGTGTGACTTGGAGTTCTTAGAGAAGTGTATTCTGGATTAGCAATCCTTTTACGTGCACTCGGAAAACTACAATAACGTCAAGGATCTGGTCTTCTGTCATCTTTCCTCAATTTCAAAATTAAACTAATTCCCCCTTTATGCTCTCTCTGACCACAATTTTAAATTTCCCCTTCATTATCACTAATTCTTGGACAAACCTGCCCGTCATCCATTCAGAAATATCCGCTCCATTAATACTCAGGAACCACAGACACATACAGTCCTCACTGCCCCCAACCCTCCTCCCTCCTGTCCGACCAGGCTGTCAAACGTTACATGAACTCTCACAACACCCTTTGGACATGTTGGCACCACTCACACACCGAAACCACCAGAGTCAGACGCCGCGCCTTGGCACACCCTCAGACTCGTTTTCTCCAGCGATGTTCCAGGTGTGTGAGGGCCTGTGGAGAAAGTCAAAAGCTACCTGCAGACTTTCTCCACTACAAATTCATGCTCAGGGCTTATCACACTGCCCTTCACTGCCGCCAAACAAAAATATTTCACCTCCCTCATCCCCAACACTCCCACAACAACCCAAACGCTCTTTGACACCTTCCACTCCCTCCAAAGGCCCTTTAAAGCTCAGGTCCGGTCACTGACCTCTGTGCTGAAGACTGGCCACTCACTTCAAAGGACAAAATTGATAAAATATCCGGAAAAACATCACATCACAATCCCCAAATAATACCCATCCCTTTCCCTCCCCGCACGTCTCTAATCTACTCGCACCCCTTGACCGACGACAGAGGAAAGGGAAGTGTCCAGGCTTCTCCTGTCTGCCCGCCCCACCACATGCTCTACTACCCATTCCATCCCACCTCGTCCAGTCTATTTCTCCAGCTGTCCTCTCTCACCTTACTCCCTATCTGTACCTCTCTCTCTCCACTGGGATCTTTCCATCTTCCTTCAAACCCCGCCATCATAACCCCTTTACTAAAAAAGCCTCCTCTGGACCCGTCCTGTGCTGCTAACTACCGACCAGTCTCTAACCTGCCCTCATCTCTAAACCCATGGCACGCTTGGTCTACTTCCCCAAATTCGCTATCTCTCTGCTAACTCTCTTCTTGACCCGCTGCAATCGGGTTTTTTTCCCACCCTACACTCCACGGAAACTGCCTTGGTTAAAGTCTCAAATGACCTCCTAACAGCAAAATTCAGGGTAACTATCATTGTTGCTTCTCTTGGATCTCTCTGCGCATTTGACACTGTGGATCACCAACTTCTCCTCACATGCTCAGCACCATTGGCCTCCAGGACCACCGCTCTCGCGGGGGTTCTGTTCCTACCTCTCTGACCGCTCCTTCAGTGTTCTCATTTTTGGTTCGACTCTTCCTCTTCCTCTTGCTGTTTGAGTTCCCTCAGGGATCAATTTTCTAGGTCCTCTCCTCTTTTCATTGTACACAGCCCCCATTGGAAAAACCATCAGTAGATTTGGCTTCCCGGGACCATCTCTATGCGGATGACACCCAATTATACACCCTCCTCCCGTGACATCACTCCAGCCTTGCTACAAACACCAGTGACTGTCTGTCCGCTGTCTCTGACATCATGTCCTCTCTCATCTGAAACTAAACCTCACTAAAATGAACTTCTTGTCTTTCCACCATTACCCAAACCACCCCACCCTCTATTTTGTTCTGTTTTGTGGTACACCATTTCTCCTAGGCACAGGCCGCTGTCTAGGGATTTATTGGATTCTGATTGACCTTCTCCCCAATATCCAATCCCTTGCCCGCTCCGTCACCTGCACCTTAAGAATATCTCCAAAAATCCGTCCATTTCTCACTGTGGAAACCACTCAAATCTCATTACTGCTCTTATTCTTTCTCGTCTTGGGCTACTGCAACTCCTTGCTTATCGGTTCCCCCCTCTGCAAACTCTCCCCTCTCCAATCTGTCCAGAATGCAAGCAGCCAGGCTTGTCTTTCTCTCAGCCCCTATACTGATGCCTCTACCTGTGTCAGTCACTGCACTGGTTGCCCATCCAGTACAGGATACAGTATAAACTCAGCACTCTCACCCATAAAGCTTACAGCGCTGCTCCTCCCTACATCTCCTCCCTAGTCTCTGTTACCGCCCTACCCGTGCTTCCGCTCTGCTGATGATATCAGACTACATTCATCAATCATCCGAACCTCCCATGCCCGCCTACAAGATTTCACAGTGCGGACCAATTTTTCTGGAATATGATACCGCGGGCGATCAGGCACATTCACAACCTCACAGTTTTAAAGAGGGCCCTGAAAATCATCTTCTCGGTTGGCCCACCAAGATCCCTAACTGCTATCCCACACATCTGTCACTCCCTGCACTTGGGCACTCAAGGCACTTATCTGTATTTAGATGTACAGTCTGGGTGGGAGGTTCATCCATTTTTCATGTAAACCACCCCTATTTATGAAACATGGCGGACCATTGTAAAACTTGGCACTTCTTACCGTATGTTTCACCCATACACCTAATAGATTGTAAGCTTTTCACGAGCAGGGCCCTCACACCTTGTCTCATTTGTAAGTACTTTTAATGTGTAATGACTGTATGTTTACCCTTGAATTTGTAAAGTGCTGCGGAATATGTTGCCGCTATAGAAATAAAGATTATTATTATTATTATAAGGAGAGCGACATCTTTTTGTTTTTTGTAACCTCTCTATAGCAACAATGGACTGCCCCAGAGCTAGCCCACTCAGGCTGCCAGTACATTCAGATTATACACTTTCAGCAGTGACTGGCACAGAACACTACAAAACACTGTACTTAATGGCCAGTCTCCCTATAACTGTCTCACAGGTGGTAAACGGATAGCTGACTTCCCTCTCCTGTGACAACTAGTCTCCACTCTTCAGGCCCTGTTGCACTCCTTTGGCTTCCAGCCTGCTACCGATCCCTCCAATGGGAAAGCTTTTCCCAGCATTCCATTTACCAACTTTCTTGATGTTCACCGGCCTCCAGCACAATGTAATCCTCCAAGACAGACTAGGCCCCTTACTTATACTTGCCAGATTCATACTCCAAAAAGACTTGGCAAACATTTCTGGGCATGGTGTAGGCTCAGCAGATGCTCTTGCACCATCTAGAGCAGGAGCCATATGTAATGTACAGCCAGTTGCCCAATACAGCTGCTGAGATCAGAGCTAGCTATGATCTTGGCTATGTAACTCTTCTATTATATTATGGTCAATAATGTCTGGGAAATCTAGGTGGTTACAGCAGTAGGGGGCTTCCTCTGTCACCTACGGGCATCCACGTGATTTCCTAGGAGCCTACCATGTACAAAATGTTTCATAAAGTGAGTAAACCAGAAAAAATATCAGATTTTATTAATGTAGACATAAAAATTCAAATGACTAAAAATGTATAAAAAAAGTTCAGAATGGAAAATATAAATTCTCAATCACTACATAAGCATACTATTGCAAATATAGTAAACATGATTTCATAAGACTAGTTAAGTGCAAGTGCAGAAAAACATACAATGGAAGTATACCAATATTTGATTATAAGGGGATTAATTCATAAATGCAATATTCAATAAATGCAAAAGTGCATGAGGTCCTAAAACACTACAAAATATTAAACCACCTACATAATGGAAACTATAACGGACCAAGCGTTTAGGTATATTATCACATCAATCCCCCAACAGGAAAGTGAGAATCTGATACTAAAGATAAATGTTACTATGTAAGTAGAGCAGCATACAGCAGGTGATTGTACCCAAAAGAGGCAAAGCGATGGTATTGGCAATGGATGCTTGAGGCTACTTTTGGGTAAAATCACCTGCTGTATGCTTCTCTACTTGCATAGTAACATTTATCTTTAGTACCATATTCTCACTTACCTGTCGGGGATTGATGTGATGATATACCCAAATACCCATTTGAGTTCCCTTTGAGTGGCAAATGTCTTATGGATGTAAAAAGTGGCTTGTAAAAGAATTGTGGCCTCTAAGAGGTGTGGTATGTAAAAGGGATGCGGTTTGTAAAAAAAAAAAAAAAAAAAAAAAAAAAAAAAAAATCTGCCACTCATATCTCCCTAAAGACAGACACCATAAACTAAAAGTAAAGGCATTGCCTATATAATATATACAATCTCATATATAGATGCATAGAGCCAAAAAACAGTTTAAGGCATCTTCCACATGAAAAAAAAAATGTATATTTTAATGGCCAGGATGGGCAAAAGTAGAGTAGATGGTAGACCTACAATGGAGGGTGAGTCTATCCTGTGTCAGGACAAAGTGAAGAGAACCAGATCCCCTTGGAGTTCAGGATTGGTGGGGGACAGGTAGGTAAGTGTCTTTTTTTTCCATCCTGGCCCCTTTTAAATATTTAAATTATAAATACTGTTTAACTCTTAGACATTGTACAACTAGACTTAACAGTCTTAAAATGCATCACGTGTATCATAGCATTGACAAATCTGGCACAGGCTTAGACTATCTAATCTAACTTTACACCTCCTATTAGTTGGCTTCATGCCATTAATTGTGCCAGAACGTTGGGGCTTTTTTTGGTGCATGGTGTCGCTTGTGTAGCCATGGCCCTTCCACGAAGCCACACCTTTTTGCCATAGCCACAACCCTTTTTCTCAAAGGAGTTGTGGAAGTGTCTAGAAAATGTCTGGAACATATAATAAATTGTGGTAACGCAATTGCCTTAACCAGACTACATGTTGACTATAAACATCTGGGCGTTGAGTGTTTATCTCTACACGGACGTTCTGGAACGTCCATGCAGAGATCTCAGCTGCACACAGCAACAAGTGCTGTATTTACAGCCTAGCAGGAAGCCTTGTGACTTCCTGCTCCCAGCGCCGTCAATTATACGACCACGGGGGCTCAGTAGTTACAGAGGCTGCTGGGTGTTTTCAGACCTATATCAGCTCTGTAGTAAGTACAGTAAGTTATTTCTCCCTGTATTTTCACTCTAACTGGGACTAATAGAAATCAGGGGAAAAAACTAATTGTATAAAAATTCCCCTAAAGGTCTTTTTCTGATGTAAAAAAAACCCCACACTCAAACAAAATAAAATTAAAAAAATAAAACCACCCAAAACACAGCTATTAGCCCCGCCCCCAATGACCCTAAATATTCCATCTTCTCACCTATATATAAATGTCTGTGACGAAAGTGACATAATTACACAACTTATTTTAGTGCCACCCTTGCTGTTAAAAAAAAAAAAAAAATAATAATAATAATGAAAAATTTGAAAAACAGACTTTATTTTCACTATTTTCCCTTGTATTATATAAAAAAAAAAAATCTAATGTAAAAATTAGAGAAAATTAAAGGATAAGGTATCACGGAGCAATTGGTAAAATAACCCAGTGCAAGAAAGTGATGTAGCGTTTAAGCTACATGTACTATGGAAAAGGAAAATGTGCCTGGTCAAGAAGGGGGGGGTAAATGGACAGTTTAGGAACTGGTTAATGTGTCCCAATTTTTTTTTTTTTTTAGCGGTACACCCCTTTAAAGTACTCACAGTAGTCTCTCACAAAACTTAAAATTCCATTAAACAGAATGAGCAACCAATAAAAAAGGATACATCTGCACTCAATGTTTTGCAGAAAGTGTATGGGAGGAGGTATAGGCTTTACCCCCATACAGACAGCCAGTGGTACTGTGAGTGCACCTCTGGACCATAACCCTGGATCATTGTGACATGGAATTTAATATAATGTATTTACAAGGATAGTCCGCTTTCTATGTGAATTATAACTATATATAAAATGTATACTTGTAGCATTCAGAAAGCAAACATGACTGTAAGAGGGTTAAGTACAGTAGTCCGCTCCAGTGTCAGTTTTGGTCTGGCAAAGCCATTAGGAGGCAGCTGTCCGTGACATCTAGTGTTGCATCTGGTCCTTAAAATATTTTTCTCAGAAAGTAAAAGACATTCTGAAGTAAGTGGATTACATAAGATATCCTGGAAACAGGCCGAGGTATAGATGACAGTTGTAGATCCTGGCAATGTTTCAATGTTGTATTATTTTGTAATGTTAGATATGTAGAATCTACTTCTATTAGGAAAGTGATGTAATGAGTTGTATAGTACATTCCACTATTTGGATAAGGCATAATTAAACATTGCCCATCTCTCTATTTGTAGGCAAACACTTATGAAAAGTATTGGCCATTCTACCAGAAGTATGGAGGCAATGGATTTCCTGAACAACATGTGAAGAAAGCTATTGCAGAAATTGAAGAAATGTGTAACATTTTACGACATGAAGGCGTTACTGTACAGAGGCCTGAAGTGATCGATTGGTCTGCTCAATACAAAACACCTGATTTTGAGTCTACAGGTATTTTACTACCTAGTATCAGATGACAAGGACCTATGAAAGCTGGCTAGTTAGATAGACATCCAATGACCGATGTCACGATCTGCCAGGCATCGTGCCTCTTGCATACCCACAACATGCCCTTTAACCCTGGCAGCTGCAGTGCTGTGCCCCAACAGGGCAACAGTTAAGCAATTGATTGCAGCATTATCAGCTGACGTCCTTATCCCTGTCTGGCTGGCTATAAACACCAGCCTCTGCAGTCAGACAGGACCTGAGTTATCTGAAATGCAAGCATCTTGCTCTTTCTCTGGCTGTCTAGATTCCCATCTGGCATCCCTCCTGGTCTATGTCCATCTGTCATTTCTCTGGTGCTAGTCCTGGCGCAAGTCTGGATCTCCTGTCTGGTGTTCGTCTGCTGTTCCTCTACTGTTCCTCTTGGCACAAGTCTGGATTTTTGCATGGCATCGCTCCTGGTCTGTGTCCGTCTGCCGTTCCTCTGGCATTCCTCCTGGCAAAAGTCTGCAGGGCCCCTGGTGTTATTCCAGGTCCTCATTCTCCTGGTCCCCAGGATCCACCTCTCCCAAAAATGTTTCAAGGACTTTATTGTAGCAAATCAAAAACTTACAGGAAAAACATGCAAAAACAGTCCATTGGGACCTGAAATAACACCAGAGGCCCTGCAGACTTCTGCCAGGAGGAATGCCAGAGGAACGGCAGGTGGACCAGGAGGAACGGCAAACAGGAATCCGGACTTGTGCCAGAAGGAACACCAGTGGAACGACAGACGGACATGGACCAGGAGGGACACTAGACAAGAATCCAGACTTGTGCCAGGAGGAATGGAAGATGGACACAGACCAGGAGGGATGCCAGGCAGGAATCCAGAGGGCCAAAGCAACAGAGTAAGACCCCAGCTTGCACCTCTGATAACTTATGCCCTGTGTAACCACAGAGGCTGTTTTTTATAGCTAGCCAGACAAGGATATGGGCATCAGCTGCTAATGATGCAATCAAGTGCTTAACTGTTGCCCAGCTAAAAGGCACAGCAAATGCTTGAACAGCTACAGCACCGCAGCTGCCAGGGTCAAAGGGCATGCTATAGGCACGATGCCTGGAAGATTGGGACAGCCGATGCACTAAAAAAAAAAAAAAAAAAAAAAAAAAAAAAAATGTAAAAGAAGTTTATTCCATAGTCAGGACAGACAAAATAAGGTGCAATGTTTTGTTCCTCTCAAAGGACCATTTTAGGTTTGAGAGGACTGAATTAGTCTGTCTCAACTGATTCCAGCCCTATAGCCATGGACCATATCTGCTGACACCATTTCCTTTTTTTGCACCATTACCCCTGAAATAATCCTGGTTGTGCTGCTATCCTTGTGGATTTAGATAGATAGATAAACAGATAGGTAGGTAGTTGAGAGATATATAGATATAAAATAGACAAAAGAAATAGGTAATAGATATCAAAAAGGTTTTTCCCTTTGGGATAGAATTCCGCTTAACCTTAGGGTTAACCTTTCTACCTGGACAAATCCTCAATATGTCATTTTAATGAGTGACCTGGTCTGGACTTTGCCCTATGTAATGTGGAGCTAGTTGGGAAGAGGTCAGCTCTGTTCAAATACAAGTGAATAATTTTTGCTTTTTCATTGGAAAATCACAGCTTGCTCATATATCTTTGCACAAATTGCCTTAATCTGTAATACTTAATTAAAATTTTTCAGTTGTTACTTTTTTTTTTTTCATTGTGTTTAATAGTGTAAGCTAGACTCATATTATTTCATTTTTAATCCTGCCGCTTATTAGTGGACTGTGTGAGCCTAAGGGCACATTGGTCAGATCTTGTTGAGGTGGCAAAGAACAGTGAGGGGCACTTATCTCGCCACAAGCAGCCAGATGAAAAGGGCATTCATTAAGCAGTGCTCTCGGAGCTCATGAGTACAGGCATTGTTGCTGGGATTCTCATGCCAGCGCCTGTTGTCATGACAGCAAATGGCTTTCAACCATAATCACCAGTTCCACAATCTGCGTGGGTTTGCTCTAACCATTGAGGGAATTTCTGCTAAATGATGTAACTCTGTTTTAAAAGATTAACAACCCTCCTGCCACGTGACAGGGCACACACTATAATAAGAGCCCTAGTGAAATTACAGTGCTTCACAAGCAATACTGGGAGGGAAGGTTCTTCTTAAAAGGCTTAGATATTCTTCTCAATGTTGTGTAGATAAAGCTGAAAACTTATTCCAAGTATTTAATAGTACTCGGATTGACCAGAACACTTATTGGAGAGAATCCGAATTCTTCGCCTACTCAGACAATGAAGGGACAGACTATCTTTTGGCACTTCTGCACCAGCCACCCACTATAGGGAACCAAAATACAGTCCCAGTTAGTAAACTAATGTGTCAGACTCTTCACTGTAAAGCTATGTTTAGACTGTTTAAATTGGGACGTAATTCACCCCGTATTTCATGGCGTACTGCGCTCAATATGGGGCCAAATACGTCCCAATAATTACGGTAATCCACAGTTCTCATAGAGAACTATGGATTACGCCTCCTCTCTCCTCTCGGACAATACGCCGAGTGGGGAGATAAGTGACATGTCAATTAATCACGGTGTTTACGCGACGCAAGTAATGTATGTCTACGGGGCTGGTGGGCTGCTGGCCCCCCCCCCCCCCCGCCCCCGAGCACACGGCGTAATTGTGCCATGTGAACTTGGCCTAAGGGCGCTTTCCCACGGCAGAGAGCAAACACCAGTCGGATTATCCGACTGGTATTTGCTCTGTTTTGTGGCCGTGCACATGGCCGCTGGGGGACGGCTTTTCTCCGCTGTTTGCGGAGAAAAGTCTTACCCCTTCACATTGACATGTTCACATTCCGCCCGAAAACCGAGTGGAAGAATGAACATGCTCAATGTTTTTCGGACTGCCAGCAGTCTGAAAAACCACCCGGCGGAAAGCCCGTGCAGTGGGGACCGCTGCACGGGTTTTTCATAGAGGTCTGTTTAAAAGTTTGTCAGCCAGTTTACAGATGGTTTTCAAAACCGAAAACCATCTGTAAACCTGTCCAAAAACCCTTGCCATGGGGACATGCCCTATGGATTGTGAAATCTAGACGGTTAAACCATCATCCATTAATATGTAAGTGATGGCTTGTTCAAGACTCCTGATATGTCTGCTTAGTAAATCCTTGTGTTCCCGGTGAAATAACAATTCTGGAGCCTCTTCTCTTATAACTCTGTGTTGTGCTGTTCCTCTGTTATTCCTGCTAAAAGTGGATTACTGAATCCGCCAGCTAGGTATTGCCAAGCGTGGCTGTGTTACTGTATAGTCTGACATTGCCCAATCAGTGATGACAATTACTATGTCCCAGGATACACCTGTTGAAAACTGGAATGGTAACACCTATTTGACTGCTTCAGTAATGTGTGTCTAGAAGGAATAACAGAGAAACGGCAGATGCTTTAGAATAGTTATTTCCTAAAAAACAGACTAATTTACTAAAATAGATGCATCAGGAGAGGTCACAGGTCCTCTTCAAAAACAAAGTAGATGTCTCATCAAGTATTTCTATCTATGCTGGGTCACCTCTCCTTAGAACTTTTCCCTGTGCAGTTCTTTTATTTTCTCTGAAAATGAATGAATACATCTACAACTGGGCCATGCTATTCTCTTTGTTGGTAAAAAAGTGACCCCGTCTAATCAGTGCTAACAATCACTTAACAAAACTACATATGTAATGGTGATAGACTTAGTAGATAAAGGTGTTTGCTGTGTTACATTTGCAGGTCTATATGCTGCTATGCCTAGAGACATCCTGCTAGTTGTTGGAAACGAGATAATTGAAGCTCCTATGGCGTGGAGAGCCCGCTTCTTTGAATATAGGGCCTACCGTCCACTAATAAAAGATTATTTCCGAAGGGGAGCAAAATGGACCACTGCACCGAAACCAACAATGGCTGATGAGCTCTACGACCAGGTAACTTTTACATCTCTCTGTTTTTTTGCTCTTTTATTCTTTTTCTAAAACTTTTAGCCATAGAAAAGGGCTAATGTGCTGAATTTTTCCAGCTTTTACTCCACCATTGGTACTTTCTTTCCTATATCGTTGGTAGCAGGACTGCCAACTGGTCTAAAGGAGAGGAGATGCTGGCAGTGTGCAGCTCTCTGCAGTCTCCAGTCACTAGAAGGTGCTCAAGAGGCTGCGGCTCCTTGGGGGGCCCTGACTCCTCTCAGCAGCATGATGGCAGGTGTGTTTTATGTGTGCTGAACTATCATCTGTGTGTATCCAATGTGTGTGCTCCATGCGTCCCATGTGTCTGTTTGCATTTGTGATCCATGTTATGTCATTATTTCATGTCACAACTTGGTTAAGAAGTGCAAGACATCTCTATCTGTCCATCTATTTATCTATCTACCTTTAATCTCTCTCATCTATATCTCTACTCTATCTCTCTCCAATCTATTTCATATCTCATCTATCTATCCATCCATGTATCGATCTCTCTCATATCAATCTTTCCATTTCATATGTATCTGTCTCTAATCTATCTGGTCTCTTTTTATCAATCTATCCATCCTTACATCTCTTTCGCTCTCTTTCGCTCTCTTTCGCTCTCTTTCGCTCTCTTTCGCGCGCTCTCTTTCGCGCGCTCTCTTTCGCGCGCTCTCTTTCGCGCGCTCTCTTTCGCGCGCTCTCTCTCGCGCGCTCTCTCTCGCGCGCTCTCTCTCGCGCGCTCTCTCTCGCGCGCTCTCTCTCGCGCGCTCTCTCTCGCGTCTTTCCATCTCATATGTATCTACAGTATCTCTAATCTGTCTCGTCTTTTTATCCATCCATCTATCCCATACATATACACACACACTGTTTCAAATTGTTCTCTTTATTGAGAGCGTAGTGCTATTCTTATTCACCAGACATCCCCAATAAATCTGCTTGGCAAGTTGGTTCAGTGTCCAGTAGAAAACAATACTAGGAGATGACCTCACTCGCGGCATCTATCTTGAGGTGACTCACAACTTCAATAAAAGCTGCTCACATAGCTTTGCACAGACCCTTATTTTGGCATAGTAATGCTGTTTGTAATGTTCTTTTCACACTTCTTAAAATATCTATGTTGACAAACATCAACATAGTCAGATAATATGTTCTTCTATCTCACGCCCTCTGTGCACTGCATTCACCATCATTTAGCACATGAGGCTCTATAGGTTTGGAGTACATTCCCCAGATGATATCACCACTTCTAGAAATGAAGAAGGTCTAGTAATGGTGCATCACGCTGCTCCATACCAGCATTGTCAAATATTTTAGGAATTCTTCTAATATGCATCTTCTCTCCACTAGAGGGGGCTGCTGTGCAATAATGTGGTTCCCAGTATAACTTGCTATTACCACAATACACATGACCTCAGCAGACAGTTGTAGTCACCATGATATATGGTGTTTGCTGAATTTTCATTTGCTCTAAACATTATTTTCTAAGGTTAAATAATAGCCCCCACAATGTTAGAGACAGCAGCCTTCACACAATGTAGCAGAATGTTTCTGTAGGTGGGCTCAGGGCCAGGATGACGCATATGCGAAAGTAGGCATCTGTCTAGGGCACCACTTCATCCCAGGCAGAAAAGGGGGCGCAAGGAGATATGTAGTGGGCTGAATTTTCCATTGGGAGGACTGGGGAGGGGGCATTATATACCTTATTTGCCTAGGGAACCAGATTACCTTGTCCCAATCCTGGGTGGGCTTACATATAGTATTGAAAAATGATCTTCCCAGAATAATAACTTTACAGCAATCCTAACGATGATTACAGGAAAAAGTTTTTCAAATGCTCACCATTTGCATACAGCAAAACTAGCAATAGCAGAGGTCACTCAAAAATAAGTTTCAGCAGTTCAGATACATTCCCTGAATGGATGAGATTTGCCACATTTACACACAAGGGTTACTGCTGTAGTTGTTGTTGCATCATGGTAAGGCCACGTTTACATCTGTATTAGAGGTTCTGTTTTGAACCTCATACGTTTTATGATATACATCAATGGCACCAACAGACCCCACTGACTACAATGAGGTCTGTTGGGTTTCCTTCATGGCATCTGTTGTTGAACAGGAAAAAATAGCATGCTACGCTAATTTTTTTCATAATTTTTGACAGAGTTTGCAACAGAGGCTCCATCCAGAGCCTCCAATGCAATTGTAAACCGGTATTTATCTGTAAAAGCCATCAAATAGCAGAATACAAACCATTATATGGGCAAGGTTTTGTGTTGTATATCCTCAGAATATACGCTAATGAGTCATGATAATCCAATAGCTTTACCTTTAGGTTTGCTAAATAGTGTCCATGGCACTTTGTAATGCACCTGAGACCAGGGGGCGTGCTGGAGGCTGCCACACACTACAACCGTACCATTCTGCACATTTATGCTTCAGTACGGCAAATCCAGGCGCATTACTACTGGAACACGTAGGCCACTTTAAAAGTGGTTTACCTGAGCCAAAAGTGTCGCTTAGTAACTAGAAAGCACTAAATCTATGACCCACAGTAGAACAGGTTCATATATTCAGTTGCATTCTACGCTGCGAATGCGCAGAAAAAAAGGTGTCTGAGCTCCAAAAATCATACATGTCGCCCTAAATGTATGATTGCAGTGGGAAAAAAATAGAGGAGGGTTGTGCTTTGGATTCGGGTCAAACATTTCAACTAGATTTTGAGCCCTTTGATTTGGGTCGGCCCAAATAAAACATTTTACATTAATCCCCCAAAATTGTCTATAATTGTAACTGGTACCCTCACCCTAAGTTGGGTTAGGGGTTTTAGGCCTCTTTAGGGTTAGCGTACCTCTCTGTGGTGCTTCTGGTGTGGGGGCACTGTCTCTCCAATACAACATCTGCTCAGATATCACTTCTGGTCACAAGTTACTTTAGGCTTGGTTATTGTGACATGGGCTGGAAATGACATTGGAGCAACAGTGCCACCGAAAAGTATAGTAAACCTAAAAAGGCCTGAAAAAACCCTTGCTCCAATTTAGGGTTATGGTTGCAACTCGGGTTAGGAACAGCGAAGAATAAAATTTGGGACGTTCAGCGGATCTATTGATGAACCGAAAAGGGACAGATTTGCACAGCACTACAGTGAGCAATCGTTGATTTGATCTTACAAGCAGCAGACATGACTTTTCCAGTAATCACCACCATTACACTTATCAGTAATACAAGTGGCCTCTGTCCTACATAAAACTTTACAGCATAATACATTTCAGCATCACAAGTAACATATCCTCGTAGCACTTGTAGGACACTACATGTTTTCGTCACAGAACTTGGAACTGGATAGCTCACTGCATGAATGTCTTCTTTTCAGGAATACCCTATTCGTACTGTCGAAGACAGACACAAGCTCGCTGCTCAAGGGAAATTTGTTACAACAGAGTTTGAGCCCTGTTTTGATGCTGCTGACTTCATGAGAGCTGGAAGAGATATATTTGCACAAAGAAGCCAGGTAAAGTCCATATGCCAGCATCCACCAGCCCCACAGCAGGCACCTGCCTCTGAGGTGTCCTTATTATAACATGGGACATTCAACCAGTGTGGATTATGTTGGTGCTGTAAAAGAAAATCAAAGATATTTCAGTTTGGAGGAAAGGGCTGGTGTCCTAAATGCCCTTGGACATCTTGTAGATTGTATTTAAAGTGCCATTGTCCTATGTCTACATTACACTAAATTATTAATGACCTGCTCACCTATTTTTGGAAACAGAAAAGGCGATTTCCTGATTCTTAGCGTTTTCTGTATCCTGGCTGAGGTCATATTTCCATGTTATTGTTCTGTAAAGATATATGGATAACTGACAGTCATCCAGGACACATTTATTTCTGTTGTTGTTTGCTTCAATTTGAATTATTATCTTCAATAGGTGACAAATTATCTTGGAATTGAATGGATGCGCAGACATCTGGCACCAGAGTACAAAGTGCATGTCATCTCATTTAAGGACCCCAATCCTATGCATATTGATGCAACATTCAATATTATTGGACCAGGCCTTGTGCTCTCCAACCCAGATCGCCCCTGCCATCAGGTGACTATAAATCATCTCTATTGCTCTATATCTCTCCTTCTCTCTAGCTATCTCACTTGCTATCTATCTGTATCTTCAAGATCATACCTTATATTTACTATCAATAATTAATACCTTTTTCATGCTTTATGAAAGATTGACCTGTTTAAGAAGGCTGGCTGGACTATTGTCACTCCCCCCACTCCACTCAACCCAGATGGTAAGTGTGATCTGTGCATCTCTCATTTATGTAATAGGGGATATTTGTCATGGCGCTCTGAATAGGTTAGTTGCAGTGTATATCAACATAATGATTCTTGGCCTCCCTCTGGATCTACATTGCAGAATAATTAGTTTGTATAGATGGTTTGTGTATTAAGGGTTAGGCCTGGTTCACATCTATGTCGTTCTGCTTTTTGTCCCATCATAAGAGCAGAAAAATTAAAATATTGGCAGTGCCGGATCCATTTCATGCCGGGCACCAATAGAACCTGGTGGACCCCATTGACTATAATAGATGTGATCAGGTTTCTGTCATGGTGTTGTCATTTAAATCTAAAATAAAAATTGCGTTGCATGCTGCACTACTTTCTCTGCTATTTTTGATAGACTGTATTACGTAGGCTGACATTGATGTGAACCAGACCTTAAAGGACCTGGGACCATTTATGACATGTCTGTTTTAGTAAATTCTTGTGTTCCCTGCAAAATAACAATTCTGGAGCACCTTTCCTCCCATCTGTCATGTGGTTTCCCTGTTATGCCTCACAGAAATTTACCAATCTGACAGATGGGTGTTGCCAATTGGGTTTTAGCCCCTGCAGAGCCTTACATTGTTCAATCAGTGCTGACAGGGACACACCTCTTTGAAAGCTAGTAACACCCATCTGACTGATTCAGTAATGCATTACCCTGAGAAATAACAGAGGAACAACACAACAAAGAGATATGAGAAGATGCTCCAGAATTGTTATTTAACAGGGAACACAAGGACTTAAAGGGGTTGTCTGCTACAATGATTGGGTTCAAATTAAAAGATCTTTAAAAAACAAGCAGCTTTGCAATGTATGTTCATTACAAATGTCCTACTGATTTTGAGTTATCCCTGGTAGTAGGAGTGCATCAGCTCCTCAAATCACTATATCCACTGACCTGTTGATTTTTTTCTCACTGGCTGCCAGTGCTGGTGACTTATCAGCTTCTCAATACAGGTGTGTATGAGGCCTTTTGTGATGCTTCTGTAGGGGAGAGGGAGGGCTCTACTCCAGGCATCTGTGTCTGTGTAGCTGTGCTGCCTGGATTAACCCTGTGTGTGCCTGCTCCCTCCTGCTCTCTATACAGATTGAAGAGAGCAGAGGTGAGGCTGATCTGTGGTCAGTACGATGTGACAGCAGTGAAGTGTGTTACTATAATCATGATGTGTCTGTGGAGCTCTGACTATACTAATAGAACAGATAATGGGGGCATGTGAATGGTTATTATCCTTCCCTGCTCTGCTGTATTAGTGACACATCGTGATTATAGTAACACACTTCACAGTTGCCCTGTGTCTGTTCCAGTGGGAGGACAGTGCTTGCGTTTGTTGTTGCTTGAGAGGTCCGTGGAGATTTGTATGCTAAGCAGGGTGTATAGGAACACTTACATCCCCCCCCTGCTCTGCTATTAACATACACAGCTTCACAGACCTCTGGCTCCATAGCCACTCATAGATCAGCCCTCTACCTGCTGTCTCCTGTCTCTGTGGAGAGGACCAGCAAGAGCTTGGCCACAGCAGCACAGTGCAGCTGATCCAGCAGTGATCAGCCGCCAGCAGACCTAGGCAGGCACACATGGTTAACTCTGGCACCAACCCCTCGTCCTCCCCCTGCTAGGAGGAGGAGAGCTGTCTGTGTGCTGAGGGGAGGGAGGAAGGGGGAGGAGAAGAGGCAGACAAGAAGCACGCCCCTGAATTCAAAAATCCTATGATGCCAGACACACTGAGGTAGGCTGAAAGCCTATAGTGAGACAACTCCTTTAACTCTGGAGCCTGTTTTATATGTAGTGGAAAACCCTATGGATATAATGTATAAGAATTAGGTTGAACTAACTGTTCTAGAAAAGTTAAGTTCTAGTAGAACTTCTTGAATTTTTAGAACTCGAACTGAACATTTTACTGTTCACTCGAGTAAGGTTCTAGTTCAACACGCCATTTTCAGTTTAGTTTTCAGCGGCTTTCTGCACTTATGGCGGCCATCCAATCAGTGCAGAGCACAGAAAAGCTACTTAAATCACAACCATGTTTTATATATTTCACTGTCTTGCCTTGTGAATGCCATTTTCAGCTCACTCTGTACTGTACAGACTGCTCTTAGTTAGATTTTCCTCTCCATAGACATCAATAGTTAGGGAGTTTGTTATTGCTGGCTGCATCTTTCCAACACCCAGGAGCTGTTATTTGGTGACATTTGCAGGCTCACATAACGCCTAACTCTCATATACATGGATATATATAATACAGAGTGCTTGGATTTGCTGAATCATACTCGGTGCCCAAAAGTCTCCTATGTGTCAAAGGGTCCCCTCAGGATACAAGGCCCCATAGCAGCTACTACCGCTGCACCTTCTATAGCTTCGCCCCTCCTTGCAAGCTGTCCTCCTCTTTTCAGTTAACCATTGAGAGGAATTAAGTATTTGAGCCTCTAATTTTTTTTCTGTCACTCTTAGAGCCACATTTTCTTCACGAAGTCGTTCCACGTATCCATTTTAATGTTATGGATGGTATTACAGCTTCTCCTGTATAGGTATAAAAATTAACCAGAACATCTCCCATTGACTTTAATGGGGTTCTAGTTCGAATAGAACCTCGAACCGAACACACTAAAGTTCGAGGTTCTAATCAAACTAGTACTTTTTACTGCTAGCTCATCTCTAATAAGAATACATTTCCTAATAAGAATAATGTTCTATTGTTTTAGTGTTCTGTAACATTTGATGTGTATACAGATTTTAGCTGGCATTAGATTCATTTGATTTGTAAAGTCATGACGATAAAATGCATTTCAAAGAAGGGTCCTGATAATTCAAGCCCTGGCCAAGTAGTGTGCTGGCAGGAGTTAGGAGCCTGCATTGGCTTAAAGACACCATTGCTTGTCACTTTGTCATTCTACACTTGTTGAATGTCTACAATTCCGGGTTATAAAAGTAATTTTTAATGATCGTGGGATGTATCTACGCTCGTGAAAAATTAAAATGGGTCTACTACATACAGTCAAAAGAAATAGAAGCCACTTTATCCCATTTCGTGGTGTTTACCTCTAATATGCAGTCTTCAAATGTTTTTATTTTTATCATATGTAATACTTTGGTTTTTCAGATCATCCTCTATGGATGTCATCAAAATGGCTCTCCATGAATGTCCTAATGTTGGATGAGAAGCGTGTAATGGTTGATGCCAACGAGACTTCCATTCAGAAGATGTTTGAGAAGTTAGGTAAGTATTTCATAAGATATGTCAACTATATGCATACTAAATGTAGGACACGTGTACACCTTACTTTGTGTCACTGCTAGCAATAGGTATTTGGGGGGGTTTTTTTTATAGGTTTGAGAGCTTGTTTTTTGCGGGACAAAATGTTCTTTTTAATGGTACCATTGACCGTGCCATATAATGTACTGGGAAATCTCCCAAAAATAATTTTTGATCTTTTTTTTTTTTTCCATTTTTTCCTGGGAGGCGGATGACCCCCAAAAAAATAAATAAAAAATGAAATTCTGATGTTAGGTGTTTTTTGTTCTGGTATTTACCATGTGGGGTAAATGTTCTATTTAAATGTACAATGGCAAATGGGGAGTGTTTTGAACGTTTAATCGTAATTTTTTTTTTTTACTTTTAAAATTTTTTTTACTTCAATATTTGGTCCCCCAACTAGACTTGAAGATGCTATTGCTTACGAGATTGTCCTATATACTACAGCACTAATGTACTGCAGTATATAGGCTTATTACACCTTGACACAAGTAGGGTGTAATAGAGGTATGTTCGTGGCAGGTCCAGGTGGCTGTGACAACCCCGTGGCATCCTGCAATCACATCACAGGTGGTGGTGGGGACAATCGGGGCCCCAACAGTAAACTGGTTTATTTAGATGCCGCTGACACTTTTAATGTGGAATCTAAATATTAAAAGCTGGGGTAATCCTGGCCCCAGTGGCAGGTGCTGACTAGCAGCTTATGGCCACCATCCATGGAACTTGATCTGCTCTGCTCCATACCCCTTTAGTGTGTCCATGATGGGTACATCCGTCATGGAGTGCTAAGGGTTTAGCAAGAGTGATCTGAACATAGACTGCATGGCTGTGAAGAATTTCCCTAATCTGCAGGTGCTGTCAGTAGCATGGGGTGGGGAATGTAATAATCACATTAGACCTTACTTATCAAAACTGTTGCCCATAGCAACTAATCATTGCTCCACTTTCATTTCTTATATTGCTCTGTAATGAAGGTAAAAGTTACACAATTTTGATAAATGAGGCCCAGTATTCCTATTTTTAAAACCGTTCCTAATTTAATATTTAAAGTAAAAGAAACCAGAATATTTCAATACAAAAATAAGAGAATTAAAAAGGTGTTGAGAAGTGGAAAAAATTTTTAAAAAAAACCCTTTTTGTGAGGGCCATTGGATTTATTTTTTCGATCATTCACTTTTTTTTTTATTTCCAGGCATCTCCACCATTAAAGTCAGTATTCGCCATGCGAATTCCTTAGGAGGTGGCTTCCACTGCTGGACCTGTGATGTTCGTCGCCGGGGAACTCTGCAATCCTATTTCAGCTAATACAATAGCTGGAAACTTGCAGTAAATCAGCTTTTTAGCACCTCAATATATAAGCAAAGCTAGTATTAAAATGTAGCCTTTCCAGTGTGACCTGCTTTAAAATCACAAGCTCTTCTGACATGTAAGGGTTTAGCAAGAAACGTGATTCTTTTTGTCCTCAAATTATACTTTCTCAAGACCAAAAATTGCTGAGTAAAAACATTTTTGAAATGTTACATTTGCATTTAAAAATCAGTTATTAAATCCAGTAGTTTCAGACTGCACGGTGACAAGAACGGGTGCACTCATCAGTCTACCTCTATCTTATCCTAAAAGCAGCTGTGAATGTACAATGTCATTTTCTTCCATTTTTATCTAGTGTTCTCTACTGGCTACATGTATGCAAGTTAAACTTAACGGGAAGCTTTTCCTATGTAGCTCCTTTCTCCCGCCCCCCCACCAAAAAAACCCAAAAAAAAAACATGTACTCTCCTTTCCCCTCTTCTCCGTTTTAGCATTAGGTCTTTCTGGTATTCTGTTTTATTTTGTCTACTTCAGAACAGGGAAATCAGCACTGCAGCAGTCACATGCCTATGCCTACATCTCAGTAAGGAGTTGATCACTTCTGAATGGTGATGTAAGGGAAGTGGAAGAAAGAAAACAGAAGTCTGACCCATCACTGGAACGGAGGACTGTGGGTATAGGCTTTTTTTAATGGGCCACCAGGAGCTCCATATTGTCTTTTGGAGGAACTGGACAACCCCTTTAAAAGGGGTCATAGACAGTGATCCTAAGGGTATGTTCACGCGGCGTGTTGGATTCGATTTTAGATGCGTGTTTCGATCCGTATTTCAGACCCTAAACGGACCCAAACATGCATCTAACAATGTGCAGTGAGATTTACGTTGCTTTCAGTGTAAAACATGCATTGCGTTCAGACGAGTGATCACCGATGTGTGTTTACATGCATCTTTCTGATGCGTTTTTTGGATCCATTCAAAGAATTGTCATGCCAATTCTTGATCCGAAAGATGCAGCAGACGCCCTATTTAAAACTATAGGGTGCGATCCTGCTGCAGCCAAAACGCAGCCAAACACGCACCTGCATGTTGGATGTGATTTACGCAGCGCTTCTTAATGCGTTTTTTGGATCCAAAATGGATCCAACATGCCATGTGAACATACCATAGTTTATCCTCACATTGTTACAAAAAGCTGATTCTTGAAAATTATACACTCTTTTCAAATTATTTAAAATATTATTTTTTCATAAAACTAAAACCTGTTTAATTTTTTACCTCCATGTTCTTCTTTCAAGTAGCAATTGTCACTTAGAGGACCTGTAGCGGTTTCTGACATGTATGTGTAAGCAAATACTTGTGTTCCCTGTGAAATAAGAATTAGGGAGCTTTTTTCCATAAATTTCTAAGTTGTGTAGTTCCAGGCATTTTGGTGCCATAGGCAAGTAAGGCCAATGACGCCCCCCTCCCTTATAAAAAAAAAAAAAAAAAAGAAAAAAAAAAAAATGGTGCCCTTCCTCCGCAAAAATATGGTGGCGCCCTGCACGAGTTCCTGGCCCCCACTCTGCACCAGGTCCTCCCCCCCTTACTAAGCACTCACCATTGAGAAGAGCTGCCCATCTTCTTACTTCCACACTCAGTGTTAGGGAGAGGGAGCCGAAGCTCCGCCCACTCTCCCCAGCATGCAATTTTTTGGCACCTTCCGGTCATGTGACAGGAAACTGTCAGACCAGCCTAAGGCGGTGAGAAGAGTGTACATCCTCCCCTGCGCACTACAGACTGCTGCCCCTGCTCCCTTCCTGACTCCGCCCCCCCCAAGGAGGGAGCAGGGGGTGTAAAGGTGAAATGCTGCCCCTCCTGCTCTATAAAGGTGGCAGCAGTGACTGGCCGGCACCTGCTATGTATGGAGCCGGCTCAGCTCCTGTGCCGGCTCCATACTTGCGCCACCTGGTGACAGGCGGAGGTAGGCGCCCTAGGCGATCGCCTACCTCTGCCTACCCATCGTTCCGGCCCTGTGTAGTTCACTTTTTGTTCCTCCTATAAATATATAACTGATCTGTCAGCTGGGGGTTGCCATTAGCAGGTATATACCTGGTAAGTGGGACATTGTCCAATCAGTGTTGTCAAAGCCAGTGTGTGCAGGAACCTTAAACCTGAATGGTAACACCCAGGGCTGGGACACGTTATTTTGGTGCCATGGCCATCTCCCTCATGGAAAATTTAGCCATCTCCATACCTTTTGCCCCCCCTTTCTGTCTAGTGTGAGATAAATCCCTAAGGGGTCGCTTAACTCTGCATACATGTCGTTCCGGCCCTGGTAACACCCTTCTGTCAGATTCAGTAATAGAGTTCTAGAAGGCATAACAGAGGCACAGCACAACACAGAGCTATAGAGAAGATGCTCCAGAATTATTTCACAGGGAACACAAGTATTTACTAAAATATATCAGGAGAGGTCACAGGTCTTCTGCAATAGTTCGAGTACCACATTTGGGTGCTGGTACTGTTGCTGTTCATAGTTTTCATCAACATCAAAAGTGGCACCCAGAGGTCAAAGAAAGCTGCTCCAACTTTCTTAACACTAAAAGAAGAAACCATAATGGTACCTCTCCATTGGATGGAAATGCTGTAGATTTTACAGTTCTTCTGGGAAATCTACAGCAAACATGTAAATCTGCAGATGTGCCGATAATCTGCCATAAAATTCACAACAATACATTTAATTGTGTACTTATTGTAGATTTTGACTTCCTTATTAGGGTGGGTTCTCACGTTGCAGTTGAAAAACACAACAAAAATGCAAGCAATTAAAAATCCCATGCGTCTTTTAATAAACCCCAATGTCGCCTGCATTCTAAATTAGAGCTAATAACAAAAACACATGCAATAAAAAAACATATGCATCTTGAGTTTTTGCTGCATGTGTTTAAGCATATGCGTTTTCTTCATGAGTTTTTGATGTAGTTGAAAAATGCAGCAAAAAAACACAAAAAATGCAACAAAAATGTAGTGTGTAAAACCAGCCTTAAAGTCAATGAGGAAAACCTGCAACATATCTGTAATATTTCACAACATAGATGCACCGCCACATCGGACAGTTTGTGGGTGAATTCCATGTAGATTTTTTCTGTAGCATTTGGATAAGATGTGCCAAAATCTCACCCACTTTGCTGGGACTGTAATATGGCGTGGATAAACCCATCCACAAGTCCAGATAGAAAATCTGTATCACATCCACCCCGTTTCCTACAAACTGCATTAATGAAACAAACCGATAATTTAATTAAATAAACCAGTATTAAGAATGTAGCCCTGGAATTGTCTCATAACCATTTCGACTTGTGACCCCCAGTAGTTTTTAAAGCTGTTTTCTCAGGATCATAGATTCATGTCACTACATGGCTTTCTGCATGTGTATAAATATATACATTAGTGTTATGGTTTTTATACTGTAAGAGACAGTTTTATACATTTCCCCTGTATGTGTATAACATCACATTCTGCATGGTGTATACGTGGATTGTTTCCTGCTCTTTAGTGTACTTTTGTTTATCATACTCCAAATGTGTTGTTTCTTTCTTTGCACCAATTAAGTTATCCCATCCAAGGAAAAAAGTGCATATAAATGTTTCCATAATAAATGGCAGCAGAAATAAATGATTTGCTTGAAATAAATGATTTGTTACGCTATATTTTATTATGTGCAACTTATTTTGGGTGTTTTTTTTTTTTTTTTACACGGTTGTCAATCATCACTTCAGTGATAAGTGATATTTTAAAATAGAGTACAATTTTACCTCTTTAGCACCAGGCCTGAAAAGACCTTAATCATCAGCTACATTTTACAAATTTTTGCTTTCCTGCTTTTCAACAGTCGTAACTTTTTATTTTTGCAGTGACGCAGTAGTGTGAGGACTTGTTTTATGAGGGAGAAGTTTTGTTTTGTGGGGGCATAGTTTAAGTTTGCATATTAGTAACAGCCAAATTAAAATAAAAAAAATTTGCAATGTGAACATAATTTTTTTATTTGTTTACACCATTCATATTTCACAATAAATTACCTGTTAGAGTAATTTTACAGGTTATTACAGTCTTATGGATACTTAATGTGTAGGGTTTTTTTGTGTAATGTATGCACAATTTTAAATATTTTTATTTTAGTCTTTTATTTTTTTCTACACTTTGTTTTTTACTTTTTTTTTCATGCCATTAAGGGATAACTATTTTTAGCCTGACTGCAGGCTTACTATACAGAAAGCCTGGTGCTACTCTAGGTCCCCAGGGCGGACTGGATAGATATTCCACAAGCTCAATCTGGTCACTGGGAATCCAGTAGACCCGATGGAGCAGGGGAATCTCCTTTGATTATGCGGTGATCATGGATTCCTCTGGTCATCGCCGCTTACAGAGACTGCTCTAGGAACGGAGCTGTTAACCACAGCTCTGTTCCTCGCGCATTTGGGGTGCTGGAAGCTGCAAAACCCCTCTGTCTGCAGTGACCTCTTTTGGTATTGCTCCAGACAGACTACCTGCTCTGTCTGACGTCAAAAGTCATTGGGCAGTCGTTAAGGGGTTAATAATATAATTTATTTTAAAGTGCCGATACTTCCAGGGATCTGTACATATGAAAAGGGTGAATACATCCAGTGGGTTGCAAAAGTATTCATACCCTTAAAACTGTTATTTTTTAACGTTACAGCCACAAACTTAAATATATTTTATTGGTATTTTATGTGACAGACCAATACAAAGTAGCACATTTTTGTGAGTGTAAAGAAAATATCTTTTTTTTCCAAAATTTTTGCAAATTAAAAATCTGAAGTGTGGCATGCATTTGTATTCCGCCCACTGTACTCTGATACAAGTTCGTGTAGAAGACACCTAATTTGCAAATACATCGTTAATTTATTCTCAGTATATTGTGAATTTGTGAAAACTTCAGAGGTTTTTAGAGAACATTAGTGAACAAACAGCATCATGAAAACCAAGAAACACACCAGACAGGTCAGGGATAAAGTTGTGGCAGAGTGTATTGCTAGATTAGGTTTTAAGAAAATAGCCCTAGATCCAAAGGTGTAACTTGAAACTTCTGGGCCCTGGTGCAATAAGTGAAATGGGGCCCCTCCATTACCATGTGCCATTGACAATGCTATAGCTGCTGCTGGGCCCGGTAGCGACCGCTACCTCTGCACCCCCTATAGCTACGCCCCTGCCTAGATCAGAACATCTCACGGAGAGCTGTTCAATCAATCATCTGAAAATGGATAGGGTATGGAACAACTGCTAACCTACCAAAACATGGCCATCCACCTGAACTGACAACACCGACAATGAGGGCACTAATTAGAGAAGCAGCCAAGAGGCTGAGGGTCACTCTGGAAAAACTGCAGAGATTTACAGCTCAGGTGAGACAATCTGTCCACAGGACAACTATTGGTCATGTACTCCACAAATCTGTCCTTTATAAAAGAGTGGCAAGAAGAAAGCTCTTTTTGAAAGCAAGCCATAAGAAAGAAGATGCTCTGGTCAGATGAGACTAAAACCTAGGGTTTGGCATTTAGGTCAGAAAGTTATGTGTGGAGGAAAGCCAACACTGCACATCACTCTGAACACACCATCCCCACTGTAAAGCATGGTGGTGGCAGATTCATGCTGTGGGGATTCTTTGCTTCAGCAGGAGCTGGGAAGCTGGTCAGAGTTGATGGGAAAATGGCTGGAGCTAAATACAGTACACGGCAATCCTGGAGGAAAACCCGTTAAAGACTGCAAAAGACTTGAGTGGGGCATAGGTTCACCTTCCAGCAGGATAATGTCCATAGACCTATAGCCAAGCTATAATGGAGTGGTTTAAATCAAGGCATATTAAAATGTTGAAATAGCCCAGCCAAAGTCCAGATCTAAGTCCCATTGATAAACTGTGGCATGAATTGCTGTTCACAAACGTTCACAAACCAATCGGACCAAGCTAGAACTATTTTGCATAGACGAATGGGCAAAAATTCCAGCCTCTAGATGTGCAAAGCTGGAAGAGACATACACCAGCAGACTTGTAGTTGTTTTTGCAGCAAAAATTTGGAATATCAAAAACCATTTTCTTTACAGTTCAAAAATACTTGTTACTTTGTGTTGCTATATCACATAAAATATCAATAAAATACATTTTAATTTGTGGCTCTTACAATGAGGAACAGTTCAAAGGGTATGAAGACTTTTTCAACCCACTGTAAGTCAAAAACAAATACTTTAATCAAACTGGTACAGAAGAAGAGCTGACCCTGCTCACGTGGGTTTATAACAAAAGGTGATGGTAGAAGATGGTCATATGGTAGTGTAGTGGGAGCATGGTTCTTGTAGGTTGCTGACTTTTTTGAAGAGTTGGATTTTCAGCTGTTTTTAAGGTATCAAAGGCATAAGAGAGTCCGATATATTAGGATAGTTGGTTTCTAAATAAGGGGTGATATATGGGGGCATAGATGGAGGTTTTATGAGGATTGGAGATTGTGAGGAAAGTTACCAGGAGATTAAGACAGATGGGGGGGATTTATAGAGAGCCGTGTATGTCATGGTTATTCAACTGAATTTGCTGGGCAACGAGTAGTGGTGAAGGAGAAACAAGAAGAGAGGTATATTAACTGGAAGCAGAGGTGAGAGTGGATTGGAGAGTTGCAAGAGTATGGCGGCCACAGCGAAACATATTTCAGCAGTCCAAGTAGCAGATGACTAGGGTATGCACTAGAATTCCTGTTGAGTCAAAAGTAAGAAAAAGTAGATTTGAAAAAATGTTTTGGAGGTGGAGGTGCCAGTGAACCAGACAAAACATAAACCATTGATCTTAATAAACACATCTAGTAGACCGCCAGCACACAACACTCTACCAAGACCGATCAATACTAACCAGATTTTATTAAACCAAGACAATTCAAACAAAAAGCAAAAAAAACAATGATCACAAAAATACAAGAAAATAATAAATGTCAAAAAATGGGAGTGCTATGGAACACTGATGCCCTTAGGATGTATACTTATTAATATAATATTATTGGTGCATAAAAATATATCATAGTAAGTAAATCATTACCACAATGGGACAAAATAATAGAAGTCATACAAACCCAGTAGTCAGCACAAGGAACCCCAACGCACGTTTCCTCCAACACCTGGCTTCATCAGGGGAGTAACACTAACCAATCTCAAACCTTCTTAGAAAGTGCAGCTAATCAATAGAATGGTGAGAAACAGCTGTGGACACTATAATTATGTTACCTCGTGCTCGCGGCATACAAAAAGCCATTCAACGTCTCCATTAGATTAGCCCAGCACATACCACACTCCAGGCGACGCCAGCACAAAGTGTGGAGACGAGGACATCATCAGCAGAAGACAAAAAATATCAATGTGCAGGTGCCGGCATGGCGTCAGTGATTGGCCATGCCGTGTACAGAAATCCCACCAAAAATTGTGGCGTCCATAAACAAGGGCCAAAAGATAACAGTCACACCAAAAATGGCAGCCTAGGTCGCTGAAGACCGGAGACCAGAGAAGGAACAGAATCAAACATACACCAGATAATTATATAGTTAAAGACTATATTATGTTTGAAGACATAGGACAAAAGAAGAATAGAAACCATTAAATGAAAAGGGAAACTAAATATAAAAACTATTCAAAATGAAAACGTCTGTAGGTGCAAATACATGCATACTACTCAAAGTGCAAGGTGCAATAAATATATTTAATAATACCAGTTTATTCACTTATGCAATACATAATTAAGTGCAATAAAGTGTGAGAAACGGAAAAAGTGAAAGACAGAATTTTTTTTTAGCAGGTATATAATTCAAACATAATCAAATAAAGTGACAAAAACATAACTAAAAATTATATACATAATAAATATAAAATAATTTTCTAAATATATGTAAAGATTATATTATTTTATAAATACCATGAATCACCCATGTCTGATATAAGAAATATTGAAATACATAATATTACCTTTTTTTTTACAAATGAAAAGTCCACAATGTTCTCTTGAATCATAAAGCCCCATCTATCACAAATCAGTTAGCAGAAGATTCCGGTCCATCTGTTGATCTTGTGAGAAGATGTTATAGGATTCAACTCGAAAGTAATTCTTCAGTTCAAAAATTAATTTTCTCCATATCTCAACCATTGGACACCAAGAAGAGCACTGTGTCACCAGCCAAACCTCAAAAAAAGGAAAAAGAGAGATTGGTGCTAAATAAAAACAAAAATTAAAACAATAAAACAAAAAGTCTATACAGAATAAAAATAATGAACAAAAAGGAACAAAATTACAGGAAAGGTACAAAACTAGTAACTGCATTTAAGCCTTTAGGAGTGACTGTTCCTAGTACATGAAACTAACACATTTCACGTTGAGCCAGAATTTTCTTTCAATTACCTCCATGTTTACTGAAAAGGACTCTTTCAATCCCAATAAATCTTAATCCCTTGGAGTCACAATCATGAAACATTTTAAAATGTTTGGGAATGATCTTTAGATTATACACATCTGATTCATCTATTCAATGTCCAACACATGTTCACGGATCCTCTTTCTGAATTGTCTTGATATTAGACCTACATATTTTAGTCCACAAGGATATTGTGCCAAATAAATTGCTCGCACAGTACCACAATTGATGGGATGAGTAATTTGAAATTTGGTGTCTCCATTTAGGGCCTTTAGATCCAAAATTGGTTTCTGGTTGCACTCTAGCATAGTGACTACATACCAACATGTCCCGAATATTACTTGAACGTTGATACGTAATGGATGGATTAGAAGGGAGGTATTGCGCAAGAATTGGATCCATCATTAAAGTTATCCAATATTTTGGCCATAGATGAATGCATCTCATTCCAATGAAAATGATAGATCAAAATGGATCTCTCTTCTTGCTTTGATTTCATCTGGTCTTTATCTTTTTCTGTTGAAGATGGGTTCTCTCACCCGTTCTAACTCTCCAATCCATTTCAGATCCATTTTTCTTTATATACTTGGTACGTAAATGTTAATGAAAGTTCTTTTGATCTTTTTTCAAAAGTAGAGTAATCGGAACACGTTTAAGTCTCAAAAACTGGCCTACTGGTATACTCTAGTTGTTTACGTGGATATGATGAACTTGCATGAAGAAGAGAATTTACTACAGTCTTTTTTCGAAAAAGATCCGAATGCACAAACCCAAATTCATCAATCTGAAATGTGATATCCAAAAAATCCATACTTGAAGGTAAGTTTCATGTTGATATCATTCCTGTTCAAAGAAGACACACATTGTTCAAGTTCCAATACTGATCCATGCCATATCATAATCACATCATCAGTTTACCTGTTCCAAGACTGGACATTTTCTACCAGAGGCAGAGAGTCAGTCAAAAAGATCTTTCAGAACCCCTGTCCAGGGCCCTTGAATCTCACCCAAAATTATCTGGTATAACTATAGGCGCCACCAGGGTCAAAATCTTCCTCTTTGCTGACGATATTCTTATTTACCTTTCTAACCCATTCACTGAGGTTCCTGTGGCTCTGGAGCTGATTCATGACTTTGGCCTTTACGTGGGCTCTAAAGTAAATATGTCCAAGTCGGAGCTCCTGGATCTTTCGCCATCCTAACTCCCCTAAATTAGTCGCACTTAACTCTTTGCCTATCTCACTGGCCAAATCTTCTAGAAAATACTTAGGCATTTATATAGGTAATACTCCAGAATCCATTTATCGTCTCAATTATTCCCCACTTTTACTTAAAATTTCAAAAGAACTGGAACGATGGACAAATCTCCCTCTTCCTCTCTTAGCAAAATGCAATTTTCTTAAAATTATGACATTCCCAAAGTTATTATATCTTTTACAAACGGTCCCGCTCCTCCTTAGACATAAAGACATTAACTTTCTCCCCTCCTCATTTTCCTCTTTCTTGTGGAACAAAAAGAGGCCACGAATTGCTCTTTCTAAGCTGCTCCTCCCACGGGACTCCAGAGGTGTAAACCTAGCGGATCTAAGGCTATATAATCTGGCAATTCTGATTCGGCACAGTGTAGACTGGGTCAAACAGACCTCAAAATAATCTAATTTTGCTATTGGATCCGCATTAGCCTTTCCTTGGGCGCTCCCAAACCTGCTTCATGTCAAATTCGCTTCCCTCCCTAAAGAGGTGAAACACAGTCTTATTTTGAAAGATACCATAGGAGCCTGGAAGGCGAGCAGATCTTTGCTATCCTTACCCTATCAACTTAGTAGGTATCTTTTGCTAGGAGGCCATCCTGAATTCCAAGCGGGAATAGACAACCCAAAGTTGGAGAGACAGGGGGTTAATGAACTTCTCCCAACTCTTTGATAAACCACTCCAAAAAATGTATTCTCTTCCCCCCTCCCACTTCTCGGCTTTTTCGCAAGTCGCAGCATCTCAGAAGTAAATTTGCCCCATTTGTGCATTTTCGACAGAATAAATTCGAAGACATCATTGCCCCCTCTTCCTCATCTACACCTTCTTATCTACGCTTTATGCAGGGCCTCGAAATAACAAAAGTGATGAAGCTTCCCCTAAAATCTTTACCAAATGGGAAAAATTGTGTCCTGACCAGGATATCTCTGGGAAAATCCTACAAGAGTGATGGGCTGTATGTAAACATGTCGTTAATGAGAAGTGGAAGGACATCTACTTCAGAATTGCTCACTCAGCCATATTTGGGTTCAATATCCCCCCTCACCCTAGCTATCTCAACCGTCTAACCGCATGCCCTAAGTGTGGCACCCCCCGATCCGATTTTCTACACAGCATCTGGTCCTGCAATACTACTGCAGATTTCTGGGATAAACTGGTGAACACTCTCAATTCCTCCCTACAAGTTAATTTAAAGGGAACCTGTAACATAGATTATGCCCCCATTGCTGAGGACATCACAAGCCAGTGTCAGACCTGTTGTTCCCAGCACTGTGCCCCTTATTCTGTAAGATGCAGCAGTTATAGAGCATTTACCCCTCAAATTTTTTTATATTTTATTCATGAGCAGGTGTTCGCTCCGCCCACTGACAGTTATTCACATGTTTCTACCTATTCAAAGTAATAGGTTTGTCAGTTGAGGTGGGCGGGGCTAGCCTTATATGGGCAGGGTTTGAAAAAAACTGACACTCTGAAGGACTCTTCGAATGACTCTTCTTGCTGAAAACTGCAGATTTGAGCATGAAATATACGAAAACTGCTGCATCCTACAGAATAAGGGACACAGCACTGGAAACAGCATGCCTGACACTACCTTGTTCTGTCCTCAGCTTGGGGGGCATAAACTATGTGACTGTTTCTCTTTAAGTCTTAACCCGGTCCAGCTTTTATTCCACAACCTCCCAAACCATTGTAAGAATCTACCACTCTTGCACATCTTTCTTTTAGCAGCCAAACGATCTCTTCTTTCAAAATGGCTGGATTCTAATATATATCCCTTCAGTCCAAGAAGGGACCTGTTCTGTCAAACACCATCTAGAGATGGATAAACTGGACATCATCAGAACCAAAGAGACCCAGTCGCCTAAGCTCTTTAAAAAATGGGGAGAATTTATAAAAACCTTATACACCTCTGATGAGATTAGGGAAGTCATGAAGCCTTTCATTACATGTCCCGGTACCTTATTTCCCGTCTAGCGGGTCAACTGGGTTGATTGGAAGTTGGAAATCCACCCACTTGACTTGACTCATTTTCATCCACCCGGCTGTGAGAACTGCATTTTCCTACGAACGCGATTCCACCTATGATTCTCACCCTACCTTTGGTCAAGGAACCAAAGCCCTCACTGTATTATATATCATAACTCAACTCTGATTCCGGAGCAGCCCACTCCCTTTAGTAACCCCCACCCTGGGTAAACCGATTTAGTGCATTAATATGACCCAAGTGCCAGGTTACAGTTTATGGTTTATTTTTGTTTTGTTTTTAATTTTCTTTCCCGATTTGGGCTAGCATTCTATGATTTGCCAGTCTCAGCTTTACCTCATAATTGTGTTGATTCTATTGTCTATATATAGGTTATATAGTGATCTATATTGTGACTGATATCTCTTCCTGTTAACGATTTACTTTTTTATTCCTATGCTGACATATATTTTGTGTGTTTTAGGCTGATGCTGCCTTGTTCCTCTTGTGCCCAAATCTATATATGTATTTGAAAATTTGAATAAAAATTATGTTTAAAAAAAAAAAAGATCTTTCTTGCCCACCACCCTAAAAATAAGTTGGCCTTTGTGGACGCACAACAAGGGCCCATTTTTGTCTCTTGTGATTGAACATAAAAAGATTCACGAAAATGAAAAAAATTGTGAGTCAAGGCAAACTCTAGATTTGTCAAAATGAAATCACAGAAATCAGAATCCAAATGGGATGTCACAAGAAAAGAGCGGATCGCTTCCAGACCATCAGAATCTTTTATAGATGTATACAACGATTCAATATCACGTTATAATTATCATATTTGTTTCCAATTATACTCCCTCTATCTTTCTCAAGATATCTGATGAGTCCTTGACATAGGAAGGTAATGTTTCCATAAACAGACGAAATGTGTAGTTGATGAATTTACAAATAGGTTCACATAAGTTCTTACCAGATACAATCGGACGTCCAGGATGGATTTTTTTCATTTTTGTGAATTTTCGGCAACAGGTATAGAGTTGGAATTGCAGAATCCCTGGTTAAAAGGCAATCACTTTTTGTACTGCGTCATCCAAAATGAAGGCAAGTTCTGACCCAAATTTTTTGTCTTCTGCTGATGACGTCCGCACAGTGTTTGGTATGCGCTGGACTAATCTAATGAAGACATTGAGTGGCTTTTTATATGCCTGGACCACGAGGTAACATAATTATAGTGTCCATACCTGTTTCTCACCATTGTATGGATTAGCTGTGCTTTATAAGAAGGCTTGAGATTGGTTATTGTTATCCCCTGATGAAACTAGGTGTTAGGGGAAACGTGTGTTGGGGTTCCTTGTGCTGCCCACTGGGTCTGTATGCTGTCTATTATTGTGTCCTATTGTGGTGCTGATTTACTTACTATGATATATTTTTATGCACTAGTCATATTATATAAATATGTATACATCCTAGGGACATTAGTGTTCCATGGCACTCCCATTTTTAGCCATTTATTATTTTCTTGTATTTTTGTGATCTTTGTTTCTTTTCCGTTTTTGGTTTGAATTTTCTTGGTTTAATAAAATTTGGTTATTACTAATAGGTCTTGGTAGGGTTTTGTATTTTGGCGGTGTTCTAAGCATTTTGTCCTATCATTATCTTTGATTTGTTATTGCCCTTTTTTTTAGATCTAGTAAGAAGGTTGAGTAGGAAGAGGGTAAAGATGATAAACTCAGTTTTATCCATGCCAAGTTTTAAAAAGTATAGAAAATGGCAAATGGGAGGGCACTCCTCTAGCTTCTTGAAAGTGGGGTGCTGGTCAGTAAGTGTGCTTACACCATATATGCAAAACTCATGAGTGCGGTTAATTGACTTCATTGCAAGTTTTAAAAAGTGGTTGGAAAAGAAGATGGATATATCCGCTAGGGACTCTGGGATCCTGGGAAGCAGAATGTTAACAAATGATCCAGAAAGGTAAATCTGAGTGTCAAGTAGAAGTAGTACTGAGAGTCATAGGAGTCTATGTACAGTGCCAGGCCAATCAGATTTTGGCCTTTCCTATACAATGGATCAGGTAGGTCTCACTTTTGGGAAATTGAACAATAGGGTATCTAAGAATGAACTTCATGTAAGTGCTTACTGCTATTGCAATATCACTTAAAGCGGTTCTGTGGTTACAAAATAATCCATTTTTAAATAGCTAGCTCTGTGCACTGGGCACAATGCTGTATAACACTTCAATCCTCCTCGGTGGCACTACAGTACTTGAGTACTTGAATATGCTTCCAGGTTACAGCTGATCATTGAAACTATAGTATACGATCTAACAGTTTGTATGAAAGTGTCTCACAATCTACACATAATTATGCACCAAAATTTGTCTCAGCCATCACACTTTGAAACTGATATGGAT
Organism: Phyllomedusa bahiana; assembly: GCA_025379985.1. Classification (NCBI taxonomy): domain Eukaryota; kingdom Metazoa; phylum Chordata; class Amphibia; order Anura; family Hylidae; genus Phyllomedusa; species Phyllomedusa bahiana. The sequence continues at coordinate 10,774 of JAODAL010014430.1, read as the reverse complement.
TTGTACGACAGTTTCGCACAAAACTTTTTGGTGTATTGTACAATTCTGGTGCAACATGCCCGCCACATTTTTTTTCACATTCAAAAGTGTTGTGTCTGGCACAAATTGTGCCAAGTTTTTCCATACGATGGTTCATACATCTATAAAACAGGGCTATGACAGCTTGATTGGCTCAAGGCATGTCCAGAAAAATGCTGCAGCCCTCTTTAAGCATGTCGGCCTATGTGATTTTTTGGGGAGAACGCTTCTAGCAAAAAGGAGGCTGAAAACGTTGACAGACTAAGGTTGACATGTATGAACGGGGCTGTGCCACTTTTTGGGTGTGCCTTGAGCCAAACAAACTATTGTAACCTGTTTTATAGATGTATGAACCGTCATACTCCAAAGCTTGGTGCAATCTGCTCCAGACCGAACACTTCTGAATGTGCCAAAGATGAGAGGTATGCACTAAATGCCCAAAAGTTTGCACAATGTCCATACCAGTGGTATGGCTGAGGCTACTATTGGTGTAGAATGGGACACATAAAGTGCTGTGAGACACTTTTGGCGACATGTATGAACAGGGCTGCGCCAGATATCTAGCATCTTTTCAGCCTGATATCAGGCACAGCCCCGTTCGCTACATTTTTAAATCTCCCGCAAGCCACTCCCGGGCGCATTACAAAGCGCAAGAGGTGGGAGGCAGGTTGCACTAGAACCATACAAAGCTATAGATTTATAGCTTCCTTATGGCATTTCTAGGCGCATTACAGCTGGAACGGGGAGAGCACTTTCAAAGTAGTATCCCTGAGCCAGAAATGTCGCCCAGAATACGCCTGGAATATGCCTGATTTATGAACCGCTGTAGAGCAGGTTCATAAATCAGGCACACTCTATGCTGTTATTAGGCGCAAACGCCAAATTTCATACATGTCGCTCTTTCATTCATTCGGTCGGATTGTACACTATTAAAAACAGAGGTAGAACATGTCCCCTAAAGTTAATGCAGAGCTCTCACTGAAAGCATTTGGTCCATCGGTTCCAATGGTGATGTGCATTTTGCAGCCGTCCAAAGCAGTGAGCCTTATTAGACACAGATCTCAGATTTAGTTAGAAGAAGAGAATCCAAGGAAATTCCACTAAGAATACACAGGCCCTAATATGAAATATAAAAATTAAGTGGTCTAAAGCAGAGGACACCAAAAATCCCCTTTTTTCTTTGGTTAAAACTGTGAGTATAAATAAGAACAACTGAAAATCTTGACAGATTTGTTAACGAGTTTGTTAGACACAGAGAACTGTCACCTAGAGAAAAAGCATAAATGTACTTAGACTATTACACAGACATGAAACATCTATTGTAAGTTATAGTTGCCAATGTATGTGCAGTTTTTTTTAGCTTATTGCAATAATTTTCTGATAGCATCAAAATGTTTAAAAGATGATGGAGACATAGGAAAAGTAACTAATACCAGTAAACAGAAAAGACAGCTTTTAAGATGGGGAAATGCCCCACTTAACTATCTTTACTTTTAAAAATATTTTCCATCACTTTTTTATGCTATTATAATCCACCTATCCCTTAATAATGTTGTCTTCTTTATAGCAATTTAGAGAATCTCAAGGCTTGTCCATGAGTGGTGACATTATTTCTACACTTTGGGCCACATGTATGAAACCTGTCTAGGTCTAAGACTTTCTTTGCTGCCCATAGCATGCAATCAGAGCTGCCCTTTTCAGTTTATATAGGGCTCTGAAAACATGAAAGGGGAGTTAAGTCTTAGACCTAGACAGTTTTCATACATGTCCCCCTTTGTACTTAAATTAGATAAGGTCATCTTAAAGTACACTATCAGATATGTGATCTAATGTACTCATTCATTGTAATTATTATATATACTACATAAACTGTCCATGGGGTATATATCATACTTCCCATTCTTTTGTCTCAAGAGTTTCTGGAGATTTTAGCCCCAGCCCAGAAAACATCACTGATCCTCCTGAGAATGCCCATTATTGGGATAGAGTTCACATAAGCCCTACCCATTTGAGTCCCAGTTTCCGGAAATCACCCGGAAGAAACAGGAGGGTTGGCAAGTGTTATATATATATGTAATGAATTAAGAAATATCTAGTTGCACATTATTTGCTATGTGTGAACATATTCATAGTTCCCTAAGTGAATTAATTAAACTCACTATGTGGCTCTTGTTGCTTCCTGTACTGATCATAAAGTCTGGGTGTCAGAGCTGATGTTCTCTCTCCGTTACTTACTTGTATGAGCGTCAGGCAGCATGGGAACAGATCGGTATGTGTGTCATAATCAGGAGGGCTGATGAACATTGCAACAGATTTACTAATCTTGTGTCATTCTTAGCATAAACCAAGATTAGGCAAACTAAGGATCCCCCAATTTTTTTCACAATGGCTCACAATAAATGATATGTTTGACACTGATTGTTAGTACTTTGTATATCAGCTTTTGGTTGGCTTACTTTGCATGAATATTATTTGCTAAAATCTTGTCATATTTCATTTTCTTCTAAGCCATACCCCTTTCAACAAAACTGACCAGTGTCAGACTGGCACACGTCCTTGGACCGGATCCTCCAATGGGCCACAGGTCTGACACATGTACTGCCAGTTTTCAAATGTATGTACGTTCCAAGGATGCCAATATAGTTGGAAACATGCCGCGGAGCTCGTGGCCTACCAGGGTATTACCAGCTCCCCTTGGGGCCCCTGAGCTCCATGGCATGTTTCTAACTGTATGCGCACGCTTGGGAAATGAATACAGTTAAAAACTATGGCCGATGACTACTGTGTGCTGCAGGCAAAGCCTATGGCCCACAGTAGTAATCAATGCATTAAGCTACCTGTGCTTTTGGCCTAGGAGACACCGGGAGCAGTGTCTTGGCTTTTACACAGGGAGAGTGCTCAATCGGCACCAGTGTGGTATCAGTGAGAGATATGGAGCAGTGCAGTTATATCAAATGATACTTCAATGTGAACGGCCACACTTAATCACGCTGCTGGCGGTGCTCAATCATCAAAACAGAAGAAGAATCCAAAAGTAGCAAGTAAGAAAAACAAAAGCACTCAGGGGACTTTTTAGCATACTTTAATTCAAAATTGCAGCAAAAAAACAAAAAAAGGGGAAGATGGTTCACAAACAGCCTACGATGTTTCGCGTTTACTCACGCTTTCTCAAAATGCGGAAAAGGAGAAACCTTTTAAAATCCCCGTGTCCTGTCAATCAACATACAGAGGGCAAAGTTTAATCACAAATAACAAAAAAAACAGCAAATTACTACACTATAGCACATTTTAACACTTGATCTTTTTTTACAAAAACGAAGACAGGTCATCCTGTCTTTTAACCCCAAAGGCCCAAAGCTTCATACGCAAAACCACAGCCTCACACGAGGAGTTGTAGTCGATTCCCCTTCACTCAGGGAAAAATACTTCACTCCTGAAAAAACAAAACATCAGATGTGTCACCATTTGCATTTCAGCATGTGGAAAATAAATCTTGGAGCACCCCTTTTTATTTTCACTGAATCAGATGTTCCTATTCAACAAATAAGGAGGGATCGCTTCCCTATTAAAAAAACCCCACTTTTTACACCACTACGTATCCCACAAATTGTTGGCATGTAACAGTTCATCTACAATTTTTTGTTTTATCCTCCAATCGAAAAAACTTTCCCCAAACACCTTTTTTTCACAAAATAAACGGAACCGCATCTGCGATTACCCTTGGGAATAACGCGCAACCAATTACTAGGGGCAAAACATATTGCCATGTACAAGTCATCAGGGACTGTTACATTTTCTAAACTACAATTGGAGTTCCAGTTTTTCAAAAACCAAACAAAACAAAATCCAAACCAAATCCCCCTTCCCCCAATTTAAAAATTTTTTATATCAAAGGAAAAATAAACACACAACCTTTTTCCCCAAGCCGTTTGATCTATTTTTCTAAAAGGGCTCTAAATAGACCAGCCCGGGCCCACACCAGCCAACCTATAATTTTTTAAAGAAACTGGACCACTTTTCGCCCAAACCCAAAAACTGTCCATAGGTAATGATTTTTTTATATGGCCTGAAAACTCCAAAAAAGCAGGAGTTTGTGGCAGTCGGCTTCCTATACCCCTTAGTAAAACGATTTTAACATCAATAAAAAATTTCCACACAGAAACGCTAATGACTATCACCAAATTTGATGTAAATTCCATTTAAAAATTTTATTGTTGTTTTTAAATTTCATAAATATAGAATTAGACTCAGAGCCAGACCAAACAGCAAAAATCGTCGATGAAGCTGACAATGGGCAATGTATCTGACATAAGGATTTTTAACATTGACACTAACCCTCCTTTTTCCCCTTTTTCGCTAAGAAAATTTCGCAAATGTGGGGGTGCCCCGGTGTCCCAGGGCGTACCTGCCCTTTTGATTCCCAATCACCAAAAATTTTTAAAGGCTTTAAGTCCCAAGACAAAATCCAAGCCCACAATGTATCAATGGATTCCCTCAAAATTTAGCCCTACCCGGAAAGACCTGACAGCTGCATATGCTGGATTTTTTATAAACACATCAATGTGGCCATCTAAAATCCGGGGACACGGAAAAAATTTTGTAAAATTTGCAACAATGCCTTAGTATCCCTAAAAGGGGAACACAAAAAAAAAGGGCGAATAGCCAATCCAAAATTGGATAATGGCCAGTAATAAAACCCCACTGGCCAAAGGGGCGACCTGGGGGATTCTCCAAGGACTTATGATTTTTTGGGGGGAAAAAACCAGTTCGGTTAGGGTTCACAGGAAAAAAATTTCTCAGCTAAACTTTTGACAAAAACCATTTGATCTGCCTTTCTGTAACAATGTACTAATTTATTCAAAAAAAGAATGGGGTCACTACGTATTTTTCCCCTAAATTTCTAATATCCCTAGCTACGATTGGCCTCAAACAGTAATACTTCTTATCCATCAAAACAAGTTTTCCCCCCCCTTTGTCGCGGGCTTTAAACAATTTTCCCCCTTTATTTTTCAATTCTTTTAATGCTTTTCATTTCCCCCATTGGGTTTAAATTAGATGATACACTAGGGAAAAATCAATGCCTTCACATCCTTGATTACCCAACCCTTTAAAATTAAACAAAAGGGGCCCCGGGGACAAAGGGGGAAAAAAATTACTTTAACACCGGGCCACAAAGTGTTGTTCATGACCGCCCCATTTGACGCCCAACCACTTGACTCCAAGAGATCCCAAAAATTCAGACATTACCACAGGTCATACAGATATATCCTCACCCCAAAAAAAAACAAAACAAAGTGGGTCAAAATTTCCCCTGCATTCCGATCATACATGACCCGCTATTCTTAAAGATTTTAAACAAATTCAATTTTCCCAAAAATTTTTTCCAAGTCAAACTCAAAATGGCACATTTTAAAACTAAGGAACCTCCGATTTAACGTTTTTAAAAAGTAAAAGTCTCCGCATGAAAATGTACTGGCAAAAAGTTTTTTCCCGCCCCCTAGAAAAAGGGTTTTCAGCAGTGTATTCCCAAAGGGGATCGCCCGATGCGGTTTTCCGTTCATTTTGTGAAAAAAAGGTGATAGGAATTTTTAAAAGTATGGGGGGGTAAACACACAATAGAAAGAACTGATTACATGCCGAACTAATTACGGGTATACGTCATGGGTGAAAAGGGGTTTTCTACATAGGAAACGACCGTCCCTATTTTTTAGAATAAGAGAACATCTGTACCGTGAAAACAAAAAAAGGGGCTCCAAGATTTATTGCTCACATCAAGAATCATAATGGGACACATCGATGTTTTTTTGCAGGGGGGGGCAACGTATTTTTCCCCCTGAGTAAGGGGTAACAACCCAAAACACTCCTATATGTGGGCCAATGATTTTTCGTACAAAACTTTTTTGGGCCCTTTGGGGTTTAAAAGACAGGAAAAAGACCTGTCTTTCGTTTTTGTAAAAAGAACGTGATAATAGGTTTTATGGCAATAAGTGTCTGTTTTTATTTGTTACTTTGTATTAAACATGTTGCCATTTTTAAAATTTTATTACACACACCGGGGATTTAAGACTGTTCGTCATCTCCCACATGGGCCCTTTAAAAGCGTATAACCGAAACGATCGAAGGGGTTTTTGTGATACCATCTGTCCCCTTCTATTTTTTATGCTGCAATTTTAAATTTAAAGTACTGCTAAAAAGCTCCGGGGGAGTCCCAAATTCTTCTTTTCCCCTTACTTGCAAACTTTTGGTTTTTTTTCCCTTTTTCTGTTTTAAATGATTGAGCACCCCCAAAAGGAAACGTGATTAAGTGTGGCCTTTTCACATTGAAAGTATCGTTTGAAAATAACTGAAAGCTCCCAAAAATCTCTCACGGTCCCAAACACGGGTGCCGATTGGGGCTCTCTCCCTTTTTGGGGAAATTTTAAAATTTTATTTTTTGTTAATTCAAGCACATGTGTGGGAAGGGAAATTTGGAATTGCTAAAACTATTTAAGAAAAAATAGGAAACCTGGGAAAAACCGGCTAACCACTTTTGGAAACAGGACGGGGGAACATTGAAGGGGTTTTTTTTTAAAGATGAAAACCCCAAGAAAAAATTACAGTGTTTACCTAGATTGGGAACATCGTGTCGTATCTCTGGCTGAGAAAAAAGGAACGTTTGTTTGGATAATACACGCAAACAGCCCGTTTTTTAGAACCCAAAGGGGCCCCACGGGTCTAAGATTTTTAAAAATTTTATTTTTTTAACTTGGGGGTTTGGGGGGGGGGGGGGGGGGGGGGGAGGTTTTTGTTGTTTTTCCCTTTCTTAGAAAATTTGGAAAAAGATGCCACCCCCAAACCCCTTCGTTAAAATTAACCCAAAATTGTGCTGGATAAAACCCTGGTAGAAAAAGAATGTGTCCCAAAGGGAATTAAAAGCAGAAAAATTTGGGAAATTTCACAAAACCCGTTTGACTGATACGCAGTTTTTGGGGTTTTTCCAACGAAAACTGGAAAACCCAAACGGGTTTCCCCCCTTTCCAAAATGAAATTAAAAAAAAGGGAAGGGGGAAAAGTTTCTGAGAGACAAACTTGTTTTTCCGATCAGATAAATTTTTGGGGGAAGGGAAACCCCAAACAAAAAAGGAATAGGAAACCATTCAGAAAAAAATAGAAGAAGACAAAAGTCCAAGAAACAAGCAATTACTGGAAAACCCAATTTCTGGTTCGGTTTCCCAGGGGGCAATAAATGACAGAAAGAGGGTTCCTTTCCCCAAACGAACTTAAAGGGAAAATTGGGGGGGCCCCCAAACATCCCGGGCCCCCCTTTTGGCGGAGAGTCCCCCGAGGTGGTGTAAGAAAAAAAAAAAAATTTTCCCCCCCCCGAGCGGGGGTTTTGGGTACAAAGGAAGCGGGTCTTTTTGGCACGGTAAAAGGGGGGGTTGCCCCCTCTAGCTTCCCCCCTTTTTGGGGTAAAGGCTTTGATTTGGAAACTAATGTTTTTAACCCTTTCCCTTGTTTCCCCAAAAGGTTCAGCTGTGTTTTCCCCCTCTTATCAATCCCCCAAATTTTTTTTTGCCTTAAAAAAAAAATTTGGGACATGTCCCTTTTTTGAGATTGATTTGGGGTTAAAAAATCTTTGGGGAAAAATTGAATTTGGTTTAAAATCTTTAAAAATAACGGGGTCATAAAAATGACCCCGAGAATGCGGGGGAAGTTTTTTTCCCACATTAGTGAGTTTGGGTTTTTTTTTTGGGGGTTTAGGGAAAATTTTATCTGATACTGACCAAGTGGAAAAGCCCTAAAAATTTTTGGGAAATCTCTTGGAAGTCGAATGGGGGTTGGTGCTAAAATTTAGAAAAGGAAAATGAACAACACTTCTTGGCGGTGTTAAAAAAAGTTTTTTCCCCCAATTGGGTCACCGGGCCCTCATTTTTTAAAATTTCATAGAGCATTTAACCCAAGGGATTTTGAAGGCAAGTTTATTTCCTAGTGTTTCATCAAATTTTAAAACCAATAAAGGAAATTTAAACCCATTAAAAAAATTGAAAAAAAAATGAGGAAATTGTTTAAAGGCCCCGTGAAAAAGGGGGGAAAACATTTTTTGGGATGGATAAGAAGTTTTCATTTTTTGAGGCCAATCGCCCACTAGGAGATTTCACAAAAGAGAAACAACGTAGAGACCCCCCTTTTTCTTTTTTTTTGAAAAAATTTTACTTAAAAATTTTTTACAGAAAGGCAGTTTAAAGGGTTTTTCCGCTAAACTTTTTGGGTTTGAAAATTATTACCTGTAGAACCCTCTAGCCCCGAACGGGGAAAAATTTTTTTTCCCCCAAAAATTACATAATCCTTGGAGAACCCCCGGGTCGTCCCTTTGGGGTGGCCAGTAGGGGTTCTTTTTACTGGGGAAAATTCCCAAAAACGGATTGGCTTTTTACGACCAAAATTTTTGTTTAGTTTTTCCCTCTTATCTATTTGGATCCCAAGGGCAATTTGTTGCAAAATTTTGGGCAAAAATTTTTTCCAGTGCCCCCGGGTTTTTTTTAAAACGGGCCCTCACTATTGATGTGGTCAGTTTTTAAATACTAAAATCCCAGCATGGGGAGGGAAATTGCAGCGTCCAGGTCCTTTCCCTTGGGGGGACTAATTAAAGGAATCCCAAAGATTGAGTACATCTGTGAGGCCCTGGATTTTGTTTTGGGGCATTTTTTCCTTTAAATTTAAAGGTAAATTGGTACATAAAAAAGGACGGGAAACCGCCATGGGGACACCGGTGGGCCCCCCAAAAATTGGGAAAACCCCTTTTTCTTGGGAAAAAGGGAAAAAGGGATTACGTGCCCAATGTTAAAAACCCTTTATGTCAGATACATTGCCCTTTGGGCCCCACGCTTAAACCCGATTTTCTTTTTAAGTTTAAACTGGCTTTTGATCTCAATTCTTTTGATTTTATAAAATCACAAAACAAAAAAAATAACAGGAAAATTTCCCAATAAAACTTTGGGTGATAAGTCAATATTTGTTTCAAGATTTTAAAAATTTTTCTGATTGATGATAAAATCGTGAAAAAAGGGTATGGGAAAGGGGCCGACCCCCCACAAATTTCACTGCTACATTTTTTAAAATTTTTTTCCACCCGGACCATAAAAAAAAAAAATCCATTCCCAAAAAAGGAAAAGTTTTTGGGGTTTTGCGGCGCAAAAATTTATGAAAACCCAGATTTTTTGAACAATCACAAATTTTGGCGGGGAAAGTTTGAGGACCAAGGTTAAAAATGAAAACGCTCTTTTCCCAGACACTTTCTCTAGAGAAAAACAACCCAAGACGACATCTTTTTAAATTTTTGGGAAAAACGCATAAAAGAAAATAGTGATAGTTTCAATTTTTTCCTTTAATTATAAAAACTTTTCCAATGAATGAAAGGACCATTAGGAATAATTGGCATATACTTAAAATAAATCTTGGTTATTTCAAAAAAACTAAGGAACCTCCGATTGAAACTTTTAAAAAAAAGGTAACAGCCCTCCGTAAAATAAACCCTTGTACGGGGGCCAATACTGTTTTCCCCCGTATTTGGGGGTTTGGGGCAGTGTTTTCCCCCAAGGGGTAACGCAAAGGCGGTTCCTGTTTTTTTTGGGGAAAAAATTTGGTGAAAAGGGAATTTTTTTTAAAAACGTATTGGATTTATAACACACAAAAGTTTTTAAAACTGTTTACATGCCGCACAAATTTAAAACCGGGGTAAACGCCCATGGGTGAAAAATTTTGGGTTTTTTTCTACATGGGGAAAAAATTTCCGCCCCTTATTTGTTAGAATAAGAGAAAAATTTTGTATTAAATGAAAACAAAAAAGGGGGTCCCTTCCAAAATTTATTGCACACAAGGCATAAGTGCAAAAGGGTGACAAATTTTATTTTTTTTTGGGCCAGGATGCAACGTTTTTTTTTCCCACTGGGAAAGGGAGAAATCGAAAAACCCACGACTCCTACGAGTGGGGCCCAAGAAGATTTTTGCGACAGAAGCTTGGGGCCTTAGGGTTTTTAAATGACGGGAATGACCTGCCCTTCTTTTTTGAAAAAAAAGATCAAGTTATAAATTGTTCTATATTGCAGTAAATTTGCCCTTTTTTTTATTTGTTACTTTTTAAATTAAACTTTTTCCCAAAAGTCTGAATTTTTTAAATTGACGCCCCACCGGAAAATTTTTAAAAACGTCCCGCGTAAACCTCCCGACATGCCTTGAAAAAAGCGTGAGTACACGAAAAAACGATCGTAGGCTTTTTTTGTGAAAAACCATCGGGTCCCCGTCTGTTTTTTTTGCTGCAATTTTTGAATTAAAGTACGCTAAAAAGCTCCGGTGAGGGGCATCCCCCTTTTCCCCCTTACTTCTTTTTTGGGGGAAATTCTTCCCCTTTTTTTGGATGTTTGAGAAACCGCCACAGCGTGTTTAAAGTGGGGCCTTTCCCACATTGAAGTAACTTTTGGGTTTAATAACGGGCCGACGCTCCAATCTCTCACTAAAACCCACCCTGGTGCCGTTTTGATTCTTTTCCCCCCTTGTGTGTATTTTAAAGAAAAATCTTTTTTTTAATAAACAAAATGGGGTTAAAGGGAAGGGAGATTTGTTTAAAATTTAACTGAAAAACAATATGGATATTTGGCCCAGGGGCTAAAAATTTTGGCAGCAGGACGGGAAGACATTGAGGGTTTTTTTTTTCCCCATGAAACCCCATAAAGAAAAATTACAGTGCAAAAGCACTAGTTTCGGGGAAAAATTTCCCGTA